>JANHAO010019349.1:0-13252 GCA_026873985.1 Saraca asoca
CCAGCTAATTAAATTTCTTTTTATCTTTTTTAAATGACGGTGCTGACACCTTCCGCTTGAATCGACATGTGTCCTAGTCATCTTGGGCCTCTATTATGTGAGTTATTTGACCCAAAACCTTATGGATTTGACTACCCTTGAAACATAATTGGCAGAAAACTCGGAATATTTCAATCCAAGTAGGGATGTTAAATGGGTCAAGCCCATTGGATAAATACAGGCTTTAGCGGACTTGATCCGTTTAAGATCGTATTTAAACAGATTGTCCCTCACCTAATCCATTTCATAAAAAATACAGATTAATCCACTAGATTCGCGGACTTTAGGCTCGTTTAACACTCCTAGAATGTTAAATTGATTGGCCCATATGGGTCCGCATTTAAACGAATTGTCCCTCACTTAATTCAACTTGTAAATAAATACGGATCAACCTTCTAGACCCACGGGTTTAAAGCCCGTTTAACACCCCTAAATCCAACTGACTAAGAAAATGATTATAAATAGGATAATTCTATAAGCTTGATTGAATTTGTATCCTCTATTTTCGTTTTCATGATATTAGGATGGATTAAAAAGAAATAGATAATTATATTAAAATTTAAAAAAAATTATGTTTAAAAAATATATTTGTTTTTTTCCAACAAATAAAAAAAGAATTCTGATCTATTAAATTTAATTAATTAAGTATAAAATATTTTATATTATCAATAAAAAAATCTCACATTATTAAAAATATACAAATGATTAAATTTTTTTATTCATAATAAAAAAATTTAACAGTTCTTTCATAATGTGTTAATACATAAATAAATGATAATATAAAATATATTTATCTTACTAATAGATAAAAATTAAATCCTTTTATTATTGGATCATTTATTATGTTCTAATATTTATATTTTTTTATTTAATTTATTTATTTTCAAATTTAAAAATAGATGATTTAATGATATAAATAATTAGTCTTTTTAGAACTTCAACTTCTGATATAACTATCGTAGGTATAGGTTAATATCTCCAACAATAATGTGTATATATGTTTTGTTAAAAGAAGTGTCCAAAGGCCCACTTTAATGGATAGAGATGAGAATTTTTATCCTAAAAAACTTTTAAATTAAATCTCACTGAAACCACCATAGCATAAATTCATTTTAGGAGCAAATGAAATATTCTTTATGTCTGCTTATATGAATAAAAAATCTATTATAAAAGTTAGTTTTTTTTTTTATTATTCTTTCTCCTAAATAATTTTTTCTTTTAAGTTGTGAGTAGGGTGATATTGATCTAAATCTAAAATAGATGTTATTGACTCCTCGTCCAAAACTCTAGTTAACTTAAATAAAATGAAAATATTACACGCTATACTCTTTCTTCTTGTGTGGTGCGTTGATATAATAAATTCTTAAGTTTGTATTCAAAGTTACAATAATCAATAATATTTGGTTATTGCTGTTGGCTGTGTTTGAGTAACTGATAGCTGATTGTATTAATTGATTTGTTTTAATAGTATTAGTTATTTGTATTAAAATATTTAATAAAATTAATTATTTGCTATCAAATGTTTATATGTAAAGTAATAGATAAAGATATAGATATATTTTATAATTTATTTGAATATTATTTGATTTTAATAATATTTTAGATTTTAAAATATTATTTATCATATTTTTAAAAAAAATTATCATTGTAATTTATTTTTTATTAGATTTTTCTTTAAGAAATAAATAATTATAATTTATCATATTTATTAATTTTTTTAAAATATATAATTTTATAATTATTATGTTTAAGAAATAAATAATTATAATATATTATTTATTAGATTTCTTTTTAAGATACAAATAGTTATAATTTATTATAAATTTTTATTAAGAACTAAATAATTTTAGATTAAAAAAACTAAAGAAATAGATCATTTTAGATAAAAAATTAAGTTTATTATTGTTGTTGTTGTTGTTTATATTATTATTTCTTATAAGTTAATAATAGGAGCAAAAGGATCAAAGATCCAATAATATATTTAATGCATATGAATCAATTAGGAAACGATTTATTATAAATATATTTTCATGCATATTTCTTATAATAGTTTTTCTATGTATTAAGAGTAAGAGTGTCAAAAATTAAATAATTAGGGGTAATCATATCTTTTTACACTTTAAATGTCACACAACTAATTGAAAAGGCTGGATTTTTTAATATTTTGAGGACCAAAATATTAATTCAAATAATCATTTATTAAATACTCAAAATAACTTATTAACTTAGTTAAACAGCTAAAATCCGTTAAATAAATTAAAAAGCTAATAGCAAACACCCTTATTATCTACTATTAAAACATAATTATCATTGCAAGTTAAGGATTTTTTGTTTTTTTGATATGACTGTAAGGGATTTCTGAACTATGTCTATATTTATTTCTTTAGGAAGAAAATGATACAAATTATAGTATTAACTTATCATAATTATAATTATGCTAATTTAAGCTTTCATTATTTAACAGCGAAAAAAAATATAAAATAAATTAATTCTTTTTTATATATAATCATGAAAGGTATTTTTTACATTTTCTTTTTCTTTAAATTCTTGATTAAACTTGTATGATGAGTAGTGATTCTAGTTAATACACATACAACTATATCCTACGCAAAAAAGAAATATTACACATACAACCTATCTTTTTGTCATATGTCAAACTGCAATACAAATTGTAGTTGTTTTTGATAAATTCATTTTACAATTTATAGTTAGTTTCTCAATAATACAAGGGAGGGGTAATCTAAAAGTTTTACATAGAATTTTTTACTATTATTATTATTATTAATATTATTATTATTAACAATGATTCTGGTTAATAATTATAAAAATTATGGTTACTAATTATGTTATCATTATAAACAATTGATAATAACAAATTTTGTAGTTAGTCATGATCATTTAATAAATATGATATCATGATGATACCAACTAGTTTTTAATTGAATATGTTGCATAATTTTTACTTAAAGAACTATTTATAAATATGCATAAAAGATATATACGCCAATCTTTAGTTTAGGTTCAAGTTTATTTCTCTTGCATCAACTATAAGAATCAATATTTTATATAAGAAAATTTGAATTACGTGAATTATTATGTGCCTATTAGCACTCTAATTAATAACTTATTTGTTATAAACTAAAATCTCATGGTTATTAGCACTCTATTTTATTAGACGAGCAAAATAAAACAAGCAATATCCTAACTTTGATATTACGTAAAACCTGAAGAAGCCAATTAACTATATGCTTAGTTAACTGTTGTATCAAAATGAATGGTGAAATTGAACAGGAAGCCATAGTGAGTATGGCACTTGCTGGAGCAATAATAGGGGCATCAGTAGGAGGATGGATAAATGATCGTTTTGGAAGAAAAGTAGCAATAATTCTTGCAGATACACCATTCTTGATTGGGTCAGTAATTCTAGCAGCTGCTCCAAATCCATCAGCTCTGATAGTTGGCAGAGTATTTGTAGGACTTGGTGTTGGAATGGCTTCAATGGCTGCTCCTCTGTACATATCTGAAGCTTCTCCCACTCGAGTTCGAGGAGCCCTAGTTAGTCTTAATGGCTTTTTCATCACTGGCGGACAACTTCTCTCCTATCTCATCAACTTAGCCTTCACCAAGGTAAATTCAAATTATTTATGATCCAAATCAAGTTGTTTTTTTTATTATTATAGTAAAGCAAATAGTATAATATCACTTATAACATGCAGTTAGTATGTAAGTAAGTATTTACTGTCATACAATACATGATCTAATGTCATAGTCCAAGAAGTGCTTTTAAAATATCTTCTTAGATTTCCTGGTAATGTTTTATTCAGGCACCAGGGACATGGCGGTGGATGTTAGGAGTAGCAGCGGCCCCAGCAGCCACACAAATCATACTGATGCTGCTTCTTCCTGAATCGCCTCGATGGCTGTTACGAAAGGTTCTTCAATCATCATCATCAATTTCTAAGATATCAATAATGCTCGTAACACTCAGGTACTGTACTGATATCTTGTGTACTTGCTGACAGGGAAGGGATGAAGAAGGCAAAGCAATACTAAAGAGGATTTACCCACCCAATGAAGTTGAAGCAGAAATTGATGCTCTGAAGGAATCAATAGAAATGGAAATTAAGGAATCAAGCTCTTCAGATAAGATCAGCATTTTCAAACTGCTGAAAACTACAACTGTGAGAAGAGGTCTATATGCTGGTGTTGGCCTTCAAGTCTTCCAGCAATTTGTGGGTATCAATACAGTGATGTATTATAGCCCCACTATAATTCAGTTAGCCGGCATCGCATCGGATCAGACAGCATTGTTACTATCTGTTGTCACAGCCGCGCTGAATGCATTTGGTTCAATTCTGAGTATATATTTCATTGATAAGACTGGAAGGAAGAAGCTTCTGCTATACAGTTTATCTGGTGTTATAGTATCCCTTGCTGTTTTGACTGTGGTTTTCCATCAGACGTCATCACACTCACCAATGGTTAGTGCTATTGAAACGTCTCACTTCCGGAATGCTACATGCCCACATTATACCGCAGCTATGAACTCTGCTGGATGGGATTGTATGAAGTGCCTGAAGTCATCTCCTGCATGTGGATTTTGTGCTTCAGAAACTAATAAGGTAAATCTTTCATAATCTCCTGATAACATTTTTGTTCATAACACTATCCTTTTAAGTGACCTTATCACAAAGGAAAAGGCTGGATGTTAAATTCCTGTTCCACCAATTGCTCACAACCAGAAAAGTATTGTGGATCTCACATTATGTGGATCCCACCCATCTCTCTGGTTGCGAGTTAGTTAGCAAAGTCAGAGTTGTACTTTTATGATGACTCTATCAAAACACTTTCCGTACAAATAAATAAATCAGTATTATTTGCATTAGGATATGGAAAATTGTTATTATCTTCAATTTTGAATGAGAATGCTAATTGGAATCCATTCTTTTTCAGCTCTTACCTGGGGCATGTTTAGTCTCCAATGGTTTAGAAAAGAGCCAGTGCCAAAAAGAAGACAGGCTATGGTACACAAGGGGATGTCCAAGCAAATTTGGCTGGCTTGCACTACCTGGCCTTGCTCTTTACATCATATTCTTCTCACCTGGAATGGGAACTGTCCCATGGGTTGTGAACTCTGAGATTTATCCCTTAAGGTATCGAGGAATCTGCGGAGGAATAGCATCTACATCAACCTGGGTGTCAAATCTCATTGTTGCGCAGTCCTTCCTTTCCTTGACAGAAGCTATTGGAACAGCGTTTACATTCATGATATTTGGATTCATTGCTGTTGGAGCTTTGATCTTTGTCCTCATTTTCGTACCAGAAACCAAGGGCCTTCCAATAGAGGAGGTAGAGAAGATGTTGGAAAACAGAACTCTGAATTTCAGGTTCTGGAAGAGACGTTCTAACACAAATAAGCCAGTTTGAATATATCGGGGTTTAATATTACAAAAAGTTCAATTATGGGAATGGAGATTTGCTTTCTATTCTTAATATGCCATGGCTAGTACAGCATTTTGGTTTTAAGTACATCATCTTATCATAAACCAGGGCAGTTACATTATTACTTGAGTTCACTGGAACCTGAGTTATGTACTCCTTACATGTATTGATAAGGGTGTGCATTTTGTTACGAATTTTCTATTATGTGGCAGATCTCTAAGGCCTAATACTAGCACACTCTGGAGATGCAAATTCATGTTTCATACATGAAAAGGAATTGGTGTTTTACATCATAAAATTTGAATAGGCTAGTTGCACTTGATCTCCAGTCACAATTGTGAGTCTCACAAGGTTATTACTGGCAATTGAATGTTCTTGGAGAATGTATTTCTCCATGATGGTTTCCACAAAAGATTTAATGGCCATTAGTGACCTTGTGACACCATTGTGAAAGAGAGATCAAGTGCAACTAGCATTATTCTAAAAACTAAAATCCATAATTTAAAGAAACATTGCTCTTTGCATTGTAACTTTCAATTCAAGTTCAGTAATTTAAAACATCATTTCAGGATCTTACAAGAATAACAAATCATATATTGTGCTACAAAAACCATTGCCTTGTGCATCTTGAATCTTAAATGCCCCAAGTTTCAAGCAATATGCCCTGCCAAAGTTAGTATTTTGACATGCTTCTTCTTCCTCAGCTCATGTGGGACTGGACCAAAAACTCTTGTCCCAACTGGCTGGCCTTGCTTGTCAACTAGAACCACTGCATTATCATCAAACTTGACCTCGCTTCCATCACATCGACCCCGTTGCATAGCTGCACGCACAACCACGCCATACACAACCTTTCCTTTCTTTACCTTCCCATTAGGGTGAGCTTCCTTCACTGATGCAATGATTGTGTCACCTAATCTTGCCCCTTTCTTCCCTTTCAAAGCTTGTATGCACATTACCTTTTTGGCACCTGAATTATCCACGACTTTGAGAACAGTCCTCATCTGTATGAAAGTGCGAAGCTGCTGCTAAACCCACACAAAATTTTTGTTATAGAATAGAATCACATCAGAGATCTGATCATATGGAATTTAAGATTGATATATGAAAATAAATACATTGTTTGGTCACTAATCATGTCTAGCATTTTGCTGTATTAGAAGAAACAGCAGTTATTTTGTTCAAAATTCACCATAGCAAGACAAATTTTACAAGAGAAAACAAGAAGATAATGAACAAGAAGGAAGTAAATCATATCAAAATCTTAACGACTACTAATATGATTCTAAAATAAAAACTTCATAAACTTTGACCCTGACCTGAGATAAGAAATTGCTGCATGCCAAGCCATGTGATGAAGTAACTAAACCAGATAAACTGTTGCCAAGCCCACCAAACAAAGAACGGCCAACTAATTAAGTTTCCAACAAAAGAAACAGAATGCAGTGAGTTAACCAAGGCATTATATCAACATCAAGGCTAAACATATATCACTGCATAATAATAAGATTTGACTGTAATATGGAGTGCACCTACAAAACTTACGAAGGCTAAACATATATCAGTGTATTGAAATAAGATTTCCTCATCTTATTTGAATCTATAAAATGGAGGGAATGAAATTGAAGTGCACGAAACTTAGATCAACATGACCAATCTACAAATGAGCAGTCAACTTTATCAAGATGATATTTCAATGATGATAATTGTGCAGTTCAAAAAATTTCTCCCAACTTTTGCTCTAGGATTGGTGGGACAGATTCATCTGAGAAGTCTAAAAGTAAAATCAGTACTACTCATTTTCGTTCTTCACATATGCTCCTTATTTTTTCAGACAATATTTTGGATGCTAATGGATTTTTTGGAAGCAAGAAAAATGAGGCGAAGGGAGGAGAATGGAGTTAAACTTCCTAAAAAGTTACTAAAAATAGGAAGCTTGCCCACCGTTCTATTATCTCCCCCTCCCATTCCCCTTCTCTTAAGTGGACCATACAAGTAAAGGACTTCCCTGGCTGACGAAGAAAAGGAACTTGACTATAAATTTTTTACAGCTGTAGAAAAGCATTTCCCACAATCAAATGAAATCTAGACAGCAATTTCTTAAAAACAATGCATGATAAGGTATATAATTCAAAGGGTTTTGCTTCCATACACAGTTTCCATCTTTTGCAAGTTTTAATGAAAACTTTTCATACTTTTTGCTACTTTTTCACAAAATATTGAAATTTTGTAGGACTTTGCATGCAATAAATAGACAAAAAGTTTCAACTCCATCAATCAAACTTGCAATACAAAATTTTTTGAAAATTTGCAACTTTTCATGAAAAAAGTTGTAAGAAGTAAAAAAATTTATAATAAAACTTGCAAGTCTCTTACGCATAGGAATTTTTTCAAAGGTGTGGAAGCAAAACCATAACTCAAAATATGCATATTTAAATGTCAATGAATGATCAAATTGAGTTGAAGATGCCAGCAAAAAATTTAACACTAGCATGTGATCATGCAAGGTACTAGCTAATGAATTCAACAGTGATTGTGCAGTTTATTGGTAATTGTACAGATAGGTGAAACAGTATCTGGAAATAGTCAGAGAGCAAGTTATTAGCAATATAGTAGATCGCTCAGTCTCAGACTCCCTTTCTGGAACTGCAATATCAGAATATTTATAAAATATCCTGACAAATCTCAACAAAAGTTTCCGTTCAGATTCAAAGTTCTTTTCTTTTTCAAGTTTTATAAGACAAAAGGAACATCACAGCAGCAGTGATCAAGAAGAGATTAAAAAAATATATACTTTTAAATGTCAATATAAACCTGTTATACACTAAGAATAGAACCATTTTCTATAAAATCCACATACTCTTCAGAATAAGTAGGCCTTCACTTGTCTATCTTTCATGTCTTAAAATTGATATACTACATGTTTTCTGTAATTGAACTATGTATGCATTTTTAACTGTAAGGAAAAGACCAGAAAACGGTGTAGTTAATTGTTCCAGGCATGATATTCTACAAAATTTCTTTTTCCTTTTACTTGTCAAGGAAATTTTGAAAATCTAAAAGGTCAAACGCAACGTCCTTCAGTGAAGCAGTAGAGTTTATAAAGTTCAAGTTGAATCCACAAAGTAAAACACACTGAGGTATAAAAAACCACGTACTACGAGAGCATTTAGACGCGAAATTTGCAGCCATCTCTGTATTGAATTTACTCTACTACCTGAGAACACAGATAAAAATCAGCCATAATTTCAGGCCTTATATTCCTGTTTGGATGCCCAGAAAACGATGGGGGAAAACCAAAGGAAGCCGACATTCTATGGACAACGTTCCGGGGTGTCTGGCCGGAAATCATACCGTTTTCGTTCCGGCAAAACAACTAATCCTCTGCGTCTGCCGCTGACTGTCTGCGAAGATGATCGAAGTTGAAGGAGGAAAGCCTTCGTTATGGGAAAATGCTCTGTTTCATCTTTTCTTGGCTTTTCCTTTGCTTTTGGGCAGCCCAAGTCAAGCAATGGTGTGGGCCCAATGAACAGACAGGTGTTTAGGCCCAACTTGATGTATTCAAGCCCAATTTGTTAACGATTTTCTGTTATTAATGCAGACAATTTACGCAGGCTTATTTTATAGAAAATTTCCTGAATTTCTACTGGGAACTCGGATTGTAAGAATGGCAATTGACCAAAATAGTTGGACGATTGCATACCTTAAAATAAAATATATGTACTTTATTAAATCCATATTTTCTAGATAATAACATGAGTAATAAATTGTTTAGCACACATATAACATTTTGAATTTAAATTTATAATGCTAAAGAAAAGAAATCTTAAAATAATAGATGTTCCTGCACTACTGCAAGCAGCAATGGCAATGGGCTGGAACGGGGCAGGGAATGAGGTCCCCGTCCCCATCCTTGATCCCCGCCCGTAGTGTTGGGGAAAAATTGATCCTCATCTCTGATTTTTGCGGGGATCCGTGGAAATTTTTTTTTTTAATTTTAAGAGCTTATTTTTATTAAATAATATAAAATTAATAAAAAATATAAAAAAATAATCAAAACATAATAAATAGTGTAAAATTAATATACAAAATTAATCTTTTTATATATCGGGGCAGGGAGCATAATCCTCGCCCACGATCCTGAAATCTATTCGAGAAAATTTTTTTTCTCATTCCCCGTTCCTGTTCCTTGAATCAATCCCCCGATCCCCATCCTGAACAGAGATTCCCCACCGGATCCTCACTCAACTGAGGTTCATTGTCATCTCTAACTTCAAGTAGCAACAAATCTATATATCTTTAATGATTTTAATTATTTTAATAATATTTTTTATAAAATTTATAATTAAATCAAATATCATAAAGAAATTTTTATTTTTTAAGAAGTTTTATTTTTTTTAATGTCAATCAAATTATTTTTAACATTTTTTAGAAAATTTACATATAACACATATTTATTATAAAGTTCAACTCCTTAAGTAAACTTATTTTTAATGTGAACAAAATCACTTCTTAGACTCCCATAACCAATCATATAAAAAAAAATCAGAACTTTGAATCACAAGTCATGCAATATACGTCATGTTGTTATTCCACAATTTCACACTAACGACGTTACTAAAATCTTTGGGAGAACAAAACAACGGGCGTGGGAAGGGAAATGCAAGTAGAAGTCCTTGGATAACAACAAAATACAATGATATATTTTATAATGCCTTTTCGGTACATTATTTTTATTTTGATAATGCCTAATTCACAAGATATTATTGATAATGAAGCAGGGTAATTGGAGTAAATTGGGGTACAGACAAGGACAAATGTGGAACAGTGGATATACATAAAGTTTGGGACAGGTCAGGGTCCGTCCTTTACCCGATAAGCCAGGTGATTGTTCTAATGGGGAAGCCTCCACCACCTCCGCCTTCTTTCTTTCGGTTTGAGCTCAGCTTTGATGACTTTGAGTATCTCTCTTTCTCTGTCTAGAAATTTCACAATTCCCATATACCAAGAATTTTCCTTCATTTTTTTTTCCTTGCTCACTCACCAAACACTAACCCTAGACCATTATTGTTCCTTTCTTTCTAGCTTTCTCTCTCTCTTCTATAACTGCATAATGATATGTACATGGAGAAAAAGGAGCTGTAGTTCAACTCAAAAGAGCCTTTCTTTACTTAGCTAGTGGATTTGATTTGAAGGTAATGTCAAGGACCTAAAGTTTGACAGCTATAGAGGAAAAAAATCTGAACTTTTTCTTTGTTGCATTTTAAGGTACACTTGAGAAGCAAGGAAGACTATTTGGGAAATTTAAGAGCATAAACTACAGAATAAATCTTAATTTCTGAAACCAAGCAACAAAGAAGGTTATTTTTGCTTCCCAAGGAGCAGTTTCTGAAGCCCATCTCTTCTAATACTCTTTGATTTTTTTTCATATCCATGAAGTTTTCAATATGATGGGAACTCTTTTTTTGTTTTGGAGTATCTTTTGTTGATAAAATATGGAACTGATCTGAAAATACTATGTCTTTGATGAGCTTAGAAAAAAATTGCTGCAAGTTCTGATGTTTTCGTTTTTGTTTAATTAATGAAATGAAACTCCAGGTTCACAGATCTGTGAGCTGAGTTTTGCTTTGACAGCTCAACACCTGTCAAAGCATCTGACCTGACATTATTCAAAGTGATCAAACTCAAACTTTATGTATAAATATTTGCGGGTGATTGACAAGTAGTGTTTTCATCATTAAAAAATTACCATAATTAGTCTACTAAAGCCGTGAACTTTCTGGTTTCTAATTGGGTTAAACGTCTGTTTTGAAACCAGGAAAAACTATATATACAAAAAAAAAAAAAAAAAAGCTAAAGGTGATGGCTCAGATCGAAGCCCATCTTCAAAGTATGCTGCTTTAGCTTTTAAACAAAGATGAAAGGCTCCGATCAAAGGTACAGTGGTTTCTGAGGATTTCCAGATATTAAGCATTAAAATATCTGTAATAAGGTTTACATTTTAATGTCGCTAAAAACACAGTCAAAACTTAACAGCAGAGCAGTGTACAATAATGATAATAATAAGTGAGTCTGAAAATTTTTTGCGTATTAAAATACATGTTTTTAATTTTTTTCTTCAAAATTTTCATTAATTTCTGATTTTTTTTTCTGGGTTTTGCAGTTGTTGATGCTCTGAGGCCTATACGTTCAGGCGTTGCCTTTGAAAGCTTTTTCTGCAAACTGCAAAAAGCTTATCCAACGAGGGGCGTCTGACTTGGACCGTGATATATCAAAGCCATAAAAAAAAAAAAAAAAAAAAAGCCTCTTTTTCACTACACAGTACTCTCTGAATTATCTTCTTCTATTAATGCCCCACCTGCACTCTTATCAATCCTCTTCTTCACCCACACACTCTCTCTTGGTAGAAGTTCCTTTCTCACCTCTTTTGAAGTGTAAGGAGGATAAGAGAAAAGCAAAGTGGGGTTTCTTCTAGTTTGAGTTAATTCAGTGTTGGAAAAAAAGGGGAATGATTGTGATATGGAGGAGGATGAGATTCAAGCACAACCATGTAAACTCTCAAGGGTTGGAAATGGCAGCAGAAGTGACTCCATTAAGAACAAGATAGTCTCCAAAGCGAATAATAATATGAATAATGAGCAATGCCCAGATGATGAAGAAGACGGAGAGCTCAGAAGAAGAAACAATGGAGGCAGTACTGATGGCAGCACAAACAGGTTCCACAGTTGGCACCACAACTCTTCAAGAATTGTTAGGGTTTCAAGAGCATCCGGTGGCAAAGACCGTCACAGCAAGGTCATGACTTCAAAGGGTTCAAGAGACAGAAGGGTTAGGCTTTCTGTGTCAACAGCTATTCAGTTCTATGATCTACAAGATCGCTTGGGTTATGACCAACCCAGTAAAGCTGTGGAATGGTTAATCAAAGCTGCTTCTGATGCAATTTCTGAGCTTCCTTCTTTGAATAATACTTTTCCTGACTGTAATTCAAAGCAACCAAGTGATGAGAAAAGGGAAGAACAAGGCTTTGATGATTCAGCTGATGTGGATTTAGATGGTGATGAGGGGAATTGTCAGCAAAATCAAAGTCAGAACCTTTCTTTGTCGAAATCTGCTTGTAGTAGCACTTCTGAGACAAGCAAAGGCTCTGGCTTGTCCCTCTCGCGGTCTGAAATTCGAGTGAAGGCTCGTGAGAGGGCGAGAGAAAGAGCAGCGAAAGAGAAAGGAAAAGGGAACGAATCTGGGAATATTTCCCATCATCACAATGTGAACCACATTTCCCAAACTGCTTCTTTTACCGAGCTTCTCACTGTTGGGATTAACAGTGTTCCTACAAGTACTGCTAGTCCTAATGGCTCAGTTCATCAAAATCATGCTGTTGATGAGCCTAATTTGTTCAATAAAGGCGTTCGGCAACAATGGTTGACAACACCAATGGATTACTTTGGTTCTGGGCTTTTTGGACAATCATCTTCATCAAGGACAACGCATCATCAATCGTCTGGGTTCTCAGGACAAATCCAATTGGGAAATTCTATGAATCCCCAAACAATGTCTATTTCACCTTTCAATGTGACAACCGAGAATCACTCAGATCAGCTTCCGCCCTTTTCGTTCATTCCAGATCATCTCATACCGGTAGTTACTTCACAGCCGGGCAATGGCGACTATAATCTAAACTTCACAATCTCTTCAGGCCTTGCTGGTTTCAATAGGGGGACCCTTCAGTCCAATTCTCCGTCTCTTTTGCCTCATCATCTGCAGAGGTTTTCGC
>JANHAO010019350.1:0-13263 GCA_026873985.1 Saraca asoca
TATTATTTTATAATTATTAATATAAAATAATATTCTTTTAGAAATTAAAAAATAATTAAAATAATATTTATTTTTATAAAAAAAAAGCTCCCTCGCACCCAAGCATTCAAAAGAAGCTTGGGCCGCAAGGCAGCCTTATTTCACGGCCACAGAGGAGCATTAGCTAAAAGGACAAATTTGGAATAACATGAAAAAGTTTCAAGCTTTCAACCCATACGCTAGTCTGAATAGTGTTTTAGAAAAACCTATAAGTTAATGAAATAAACTTGTTTATCAAACACTTCTATTTTAATCAAACTAGCTTATAAGTTAGTCAAATAAGCTATAAGCTAGTTTATGGGACTTGCCAAACACACTCTTAGTCAATGGTGGCTCTGACATTCAGAAGAAAATTCAAATTGATTATAGGCTTTGTTAGGAAATTTTTATTGATAGTTGCTAGTATTTTGATTTTGATAAAATTGATTGAAAAATAATTTAAGGGATTTATCCTCTAAAATTTAGATTTAATAAAATGATTTATTATTTATTATACACTTATAAATATTTAATTATGAATTAATATATTTAACGGTTAAAATATAGTCCTACACTTTTTACTTGATTGTGATGGTTCTAATAGCATGGCATGTTAAGGTTTTCTATATATGACATGATCCTTTCTATGTCACCGTTATTGACATGCCCTATTGGGAGAATAAAAGGAAGTCATAAGTTATCAATGTACACTCTTGTACCATTAATTTAGTAGAGTTTTATGAAAGGAACATTACTATTTATTTGTTTGGTGTTCTAAATACTATGCAAGTTGTAATATATAAATTCTTACAAGCTTCATCTAGAGAATTGCATTATATTTGGGAATCAACTAATGTTCGGAAGCTATTTTAAGAAGGCCGCCATATTGTGGTTTCCAAATGAAAAGTTAGGAAAGAAACCAATTTTTGAAATTATGTTACCTTGACAATGACTTAATTGAGAGCTTTTTCATTCGAGCTGTAACTTGTGAACAGGAAATTGCAAGAAGGTACTTACGATGTGACGAATGTTATGATTCTGAAATTTCATATATACTTTTCTAAAAGTTTTATGGATGCAGTCCATGGATAACTTTTTAAAGTTTTATAGATATTCATTTTGTTTTGCTCTTCGTTATATATAAAAAATAAAGTAAATGTATAAAATTATTGATGATTATTAATTTATTGGGCATGATTCTCAATAATAGAGTCATAAAATTAGTGGTTGTTAACTTACTACGTGAGATTTGATGTTCTATTTTGTTTTTAATAACTAGAAAAATTTTGAATAAGAAAATCAAACTTTGCTTTCTGTTTTTAAATTTATTTGTAACTAATACTTTTTTATGCTCCATTTTATTTAATTTATTTATGAGTATGATAAATCCAGATTAAAAATAAAATAAAACAAATGCAAGCCTTCAATTCCACAGGAGATAGTCATTCTTGGAAAGCTAAATATGCTTATATATATATATGTCATTTTATTTTATTCAATGTTCCTTTGCTTTCCAAGACTTTTTGCCATGCATAATGTGGCAGAAGGAAGAATTTCCGAATGTAGTGCATTTTTAAAATTATTTATCGAGGTAGGATTTTTTGGAAAAACGTTGATATTGTCAACGCTGTCTATGAGGGCGACATTGGCAGCATCAATTCTGCCAACACCTTGCAACAGCAAGGCAATGTTGGTATGCCGTCCTGCAATTGGAAGACATTGGTAGCTTCTACATACACATTCAAATTTTTATAATTTTTAAAAAAATTTATTTTAATTTTATAAATTTTCAACTTTTTATAAACTTTCCACTTCTTCTTCTTCGTGCTCTTCATTTCTTCTTCTTCAACCTCTCCTCCTTAACCTCTTCTAAACTTTTTTTCAATCAAAATCTATTCCCTTCTTCTACAAAATTTTCAAATAATTCTATGTATTCTTATTTTCTATTACTTATATTTAAAAATTATGTGAATGTATTTCTTTATAGTTAAGTTTTGTTTTGTATGATTAATGAGATGATAATTTGAATAATTATTATGTATTAATTTGTACAGATTTTTTTGCATGAGACATTAATTATTTATCTTGAATGTAATGATAATGGTATTATTTATTTTTTTCTCCTATTAGTAGTGATAGAAAATTTAAAGTTTTAGTAATTATAATTTTAAAATTATCATGTTAGTAGAACAAAACAAGCATTTGAAATAGATATGAAGTGAAAAAAAAAAGATAATTAATTAGTTGACTAGTTAATACTTTGTTTTAATTTTTATCATGTTAGCCTTTAATATTTATGAGAAAATTAATCTTTATAGGTATAGTTAGTAACTAGCCTACAACACTTGTTTTATTTATTTTATTAGAATTAAAATATTTAAATTTTTTTATTCATGGCAGAATTTTATTTTGGAGTATGTACATGGATTTTTTTTATTCATATAAGAATTTTATTTATTTAAGTTTAAATGGATATTAAGGCTTGTGTTATTTGTTTTATTAGAATTGTAGCATTTAAATTTTTTATTTATGACAACATTTTATTAATGTAGTATATATGATGAATTGTAGTACAATTTTGTAGGAATTTTTTTCTTCTATTTGATTATGTATTTTAAGCCTTAGTACTTGAAGTTGAAAAAAAAATATTTCTAAGGCGGGTAAAATACAATACTTTCAATTTATTTTTATAATTTTTAGTAATTCATACATTAATATTTGTTGCATTAGTTTTTTATTTTTATCAAGTTAAAAATAAAAATCTTAATTATAGATAATGTAAAAAATTAAATGGATTACATAATTAATTTTTTAATATCTAATATGTTTAAAGTTGTTGCTTTGGTGCTTAAAATTTGTTATGTTAATTTGTAATTATAATTAATTATTTATTGTCAATTTTTATTTTATTTAATAAAATAATTAGTAATACATATGTTTAATATTGTTATTTTAATAATTGTAGGAGGAATGTTAATCTTAGAATGTTAGATAGACACCGCCACCACCTAAATCCTTGTCTGAGAGACGACTCGATGCTCTGATTACGACATCAACATATTTCAAAAGTAGTATGGTGAGGGGATAAAAATAATAATACTAATGAAAGTTGATTGTTTTTTTCAAAAAATTGTTCAGTTTGTCTATCATGTTAAATACCCTATTTCAATTTTTTTTTTACATATACACCGATCTTGTCCTCCACGTTAGAGACTTAGGTCACATTCCATCTTTTCACTTGCAAATGGATCCCTATCTTCAGCTATTAGGATTCTATAATGTTTCGAGAATTAGACACATAAACATTGATTGGCCCCTTATCAGCACACTTATTGAGAGATAGCGATTGGAGACATATAAGTTCCACACATCACAATGAGAAATGACAATCAAATTGAAAGATATAGAGGTCCAATTAGGGTTCCATGTGGATAGTAAAGCAGTGATTGGGATGACTTGAATGCCATGGTATGGAGTGTGTGAGATATTGTTAGGCGATGTTCCACTAAATGAACATTATTTCATCTATGGCCAAAAGCTTAGCTTAACATAGTTACAAAAACACTTTGATGTTTTCCTAAATAATGCCAATGAGGAGATTGTGCAAAAATATGCATGAGCCTACATATTGAGATTGTTACATGCAATATTATGTAATAACAAGTCGACCCACGATGTTCATTTGATGTTTTTGCCCCTGTTAGCCAATTTACAAGATGCAGGGAGATATAGTTGGGTTTTGCTATCTCATCATGGACTTGTAGAGAATTGTGCAAGGCATCTAAGGCAGAATGGAATAACATTTCTGGATGTACATTGCTAGTCTAGATATAGGCTTGGGATAGATCCCCAAGCATTGCATCATTTAGGAAAGGTTGGTTGGATCCTAACCAACAAGAGCTAATGCCCTCGGCTTTTAGATGGTGTGATGCTCAAGATACAAAAGTAACTTTGAACCATGTTTTAAGTGTATTTAGGGTTTCATTTGATTGTTTAAAACTAGATCGGGTATGATTAATTGATCTTATTACATCATTGTAATTTATTGCATGAATTTAAATTTTCATTTCTGGTACTTATTATGATTGTGGTCTATGCTAATGTGTTATCTAGGAACTTATAGGGGTGATATGTTGGTGACACTATCAAAGTATTGTACAGCAAGATAGGAAATCTAGTGTTTACAAGTGCCTCTAATATATTTCCACATTGTTAAGTGACATAGTGCAGAGAGTCATGAGACAATTTGGTTTTCAACAACTTAAACCATGCAGCTCAGTTGTGGATGACACTTTGCATGAGTACACATTACAAGGTAAAGAATATTGGGACTAGGTCATTAGACATGAATGATGGATTCAACTTTGGAATAACTGGCAACAACGAATCCTGCATGGAGTGCCAATGTTAAGACCATTACACTACAATAATGAGTACATGAGATGGTATAGAATGGTGACTAGGAGTTGGATTACTCTAGGTGATGCAATGGATGATTTAGTGGTATGATTTATTGTGTTTAAAACTAATTATATAGAACTAACAAATAGTAGTTAATAATTTTCTTCTTTTGTTTCTATGACATGTTGACCTTGGAATGGAGTTGCAGTATATGGCCTTCGTCGATACTGAGAGTAGATCTTGATTTAGGGTAGGACAAACCAGCATTAACCTAGTGGATATTATAGATAAGCATCATAGGTTCAAAACTCATTATCCTAACATTTCACCTCAATTGTCTGATGTTCAAAGGCTAACAATTCATGTTGAACTAATTGTTGCATTTAGACATGCCCACATAAGACATCGGGGAAGTAAGGAATGTGCAAATGATGTAGAACCTTCAAACATGACACTTAGGCACATGATGAGGCGAACACGTCACACACACCATAGGCTCCTTCTTCATCACCGTATACGTATAGAGGGGAATATGCATTTGATCCAACATCATATGGTAAGGTAGGCATGTCATACTTACCACAGCCTCCTTTTTCATCACCATATATGTATAGGAGAGAGCATATATATGGAATTATGTCATCTACCCAGGGCTAATAAGAATCTTTCATAAACGAGCTTTTCCAAGTATTTTCACAGACACCATTATTTTCATTATCAGCAGGAGGCTTGGATATATTTTTGAGTTGTTCAAGTTTCTCCCTTACATTGCATAATATTGAATTTGGTGTGCAATCTACAACTTCATCTTTAATGTATGCATATGCAAGGGTGATCAAGCCTCTGCTTAACTCTCCATAAGCAACTATAGTACAACGAAGTTGTCAAGCTTAAGGTGCAAGAGTTCATTGTGGCATGAGTGTATGTATAATCAGACATATGAAGCAGCACCAACATCCACATCAACGTTGGCAACAAGAACATGATGTGACTCTCATTTAGACTAGTGTGAATGTTATTGTATGGTTTTATGTTATTCTAGACATTTGTAGATAACATTAATATTGTAATTTATTATGACTACATTGGTATGATTATATATGTCTTTAAAAAGTAGCATTAATATAAATTCATGCATAATAACTGGTACATAGCATACATTTGAATGTAGACTAAAAGTACATCATTAGTAATAAAATGTTCCAATAATACATTGCATTATAATAACACACACATCCAAATGTAGACTTTAGTGGAATATATTTCTTTATGCATCAAGACCACGACAAGGTTGGGTCCCAGTGTGGTGGATAAAATAACCAAAATCTCTTTGCTTCCTTACAAGCATGAAACGACTTATAGACAAAACCATCTATGTTGTGAATTTGGCACCATAACTCTGATGGATCGTCAAGCACACCACATTTCCTACACTTTAACATAACATAGTAAGGTTTATCTAATCTCGAATAACGCAATATGCCAAAAGGCTTATTCAGTGCAGAGTTGCCAATTTCATCATTAGTTGAATTCTTGCATCATTGTTATATGATGTTTGGATGTGGGTTACCTTAGACTATTCGATCATCCTGCACTCTAAATGAAAATATCATATTTTTTACAAACATTACTATAACTATTGTAATACGTATGTGAAAAAGATATATATAGTGCAATCAATGAAATTAGGCATTAAAACACTTATGATAAAAGAAATTACATTGCATCTATTTAAATAAGGAATTATTATAGTGTCATTAATAATGCCTAGACTAGATCTTTTTCCTGAAGTGGCAACATAATTGGGAAAAGTTTAATTTCTATTCTTTACGCTTTGTCATTCTACTTGAGGATTTTACATTGTTTTTGCAATCATGATTGCAAGAGTAGATCTATTCTTCATGCTTTGCGATTCTACTTGAGGATTTTATACTATTTTAATGATCATGATCACAAGAACAAATCTATTCTTCATGCCTTGCGATTCTACTTAAGAATTTTACATTATCTTCGCGATCATGATCACAAGAACTGAGCAAGCATGCATGTTTTGTGATTGGGATTGCATTTTTGAACTAACGTTTATGTAATTCTACTTGAGTATTCAAAACCTTGTTTCATGATTCTGATTGCCCATAATTTGGACTTACCGAAGCTTTGCAACTTATGACAAGCAGAATTGTATTTTGAACATTTTTTATCGAGTTAAATCGAAGCCTTCTAAATGAAATTATGTGACTCTGATTGTGATTCTACTTTAATTTCAAAATTTAAATTTGCAATCATGATTACACATTTAGTTTTACACATAATGGCTAGTTTTTTACCATGTCTCTACATTCGCTATTTAATAGCCAATGAAATCAAACATTAAAATACTTATAATAGAAGAAATTATATGGCAACCACTATTTAAGTAAGAAATTGTTATAGTGTCATTAATAATGCCTAGAGCTTTCTCTCGACATGGCAACACGATTGGAATAATGCTTATGGTTATGGTCAGCACAACAACATAAAGTACACCTTGTCTTTCTCCTTTTTCTCTTTCCCATTGTTCTACTGAGTCGATCTCATTCCGAATATGGATAGACCATGGTCATCCCTTGACTCTTAGTCTAGAATAATTTGGCAATAGTGTGAAGCCAGCAACCTGTGGCCAGTAACCTTGGTGAGCTACTAGTTGCCACGTACCTCAATATGCACTCAAAAGAAAGTCTATATAATAAATGGGGTGTACGTACTAGTGGAAATCCATGTGAACAATGTGACAAGCTGCAAAAGCATGTAAGCATGGAAAATGTAAGTGCTAGAACTTTTCACACTTGCATGTCCTTTGGCTAAGGTTAACAATTTATGTGTTATCTCCTTTGTTGGCATGTTCATCAGATTTTGTTTCCACTTGAAATATTCTATTAATCTTGTCATAAGTATGCATTAAGAAAGCACTAGCCTTTTTGATGTTTTTCTAAAGAGAAATTATAAATTCATTTAAATATCTATGCTCTACTGCAATCCTCTCCTCGACTTTCTGACCTTGTAATACAAAGTATATTGTCAGCCAATAGAAGGTACTTTGCACTAACACAATAATGGGCAAATTTCATGCTCCTTTGAGAGCACCATTTATTGCCTTTGCTAGCTTAGTTCTCATGTGTCCAAAACGTCACCCATTGTCAAATGCTTGAGTCCACTTTTCTTTCAGAAGTGCCTCCACCTAACGTCCTACCTCATTGTTTGGGGACCACAAGTTAGTTAGTTTGAGCTCATACTTCTTTGGCTACTCCTTGTATCTTGTAATAATGATTACAATAATTAAAATAACACATGTGAACTTAACGTAAGCATATACAGTGGTAGGAAATGGTTACCCATTTTTGTAACGTGTCACTTAGGGGCTATATTCTTGAAATGCCTATTAAAGTTGCTAGTCATATGGCGGATACCAAACCAATGGTGACCACAGAGTGGCTACCATCCAAGAGACTCATCCTTGACTGCCATAATAATCCCGTTTGGTGATCATATATTAGGTATAGTTCATCAGCATTGGTAATGTGCATTTGTATCACACCCAAGAACCATGACTAATTAGATCTATTCTCTACTTTAACAATTGCAAAAGTAATTGGCAATACTTTGTGATTCCCATCTTGCATGGTTGCAATTAGTAGACTGTGCTTAAATTTTTCATATAAAAAGGTTCCATCAATTTGTAACATTGGCTCACAGAAGGGAAATATATTAATACAAGGTTTAAATGCCCAAAATAGTCTCTCACACTTCACATTGTTAAAGTCAGGATATTGTCCTTAATATAAATCTCTAGTTTGCAATTGCACAATGGTCTCTAAGTTTGCTTGTTTCATTGCCACTAACCACCTCGTCAATTGGCAATATGAGTCATCCCAATCACTAAATATTCAACTAATAACCTTTTGTTTTTCTAGCAAAGCTTTCTTGTAAGAAACTTGGTAAGAAAACTGTGATTTTATCGTTTATATTATCACTAGGATGGGAAGGTTTGGTGTGCTTCTTAGTTGCTTTGCATAGCATGAGCCAATAAAATAAGAGTCCAATTTCTTGTGATATTATGACATGTTAATAGTTGACAACTTAACAATCTTTCTTCCAATTAAAGCTTGCCTTGGGTTGCTAGTTGCATTTTGGACCATATTTTATGCATTGCACATCCAAATATGTCAATCGTGATTCTCGGGTCATGTAATTTTGGTGCTTACTAATTGAATATTGTTTCAAGGCTTGCATGACATCTTCTTTTCTCTAAAACTCCAAACTGACATAAAAATCATGCCTATCAGTTTGAATGGAATTTTCAACCAATCAATGTTCATGTCTATTCAGTGCTTCCCAATTATTGACAGTAGATTTCGGTCCTGCCAAATCCAACAAACCTAAAGGGGTCTTATGGACCCAAACTACAATCGATTATGCAAATGTTAATAAATACAACAAGTAATAGAAAAAAAATAGAAAATAGATGAAGAACAAGATGGACATGATGGGGTTTTAACGTGGTTTGGCCAAAGTCGAACGGTACTGACCCCAATGTCCATGGCACCATCTTATTGCTTATAGAGAAATTTTAGCAAAATTTTGGTACAGTATTTTTGCTTCAGATCTACATACAGAGGGCTCATTCCCTTATTTACAGAAAGGAGGAAGTTACAAGTGTAATTACATAGTTTGTATTTCTATTACATCAAATAATAAATGTAAATGATAAGTGCAGCTCCTATAGACTGCTAGCTGATTTTTGGAGTTTGCTTTTTACAAGTGGGCCCGTGGTGCTACTGCTTGTAAACTGGTCCCCCACACTAATTCTGAGAGGGTCGCTGCTTCAAGTTTACTCTCCGTGAGCCTTTAGCTGGGTGAGGTGTAATGTCTGTGAGTTGGGACTCTCGGTTGCTACTGGCCTTTAGTCAGTGAGGGCAATCTTCGTGAGCTCACGTACAGTGAGCTGTTGGCTATACAAGCCGGGTCTTTTCCCTTAATGAGCTAAGACTTTGCCTTGCTCTATTGCTTGCACAAATAGTGGCTTAGCAAACTTAGCCCTTTTCTTTCTTGGATTTAATCTGCTATTGGGCTTTTGCCAGCTCATCTCAAAGATCTGAAAAATACACATAACACAAGCCCCCAACTCTTAGCTTGCTTCGCGGGCTGGGAGTTAAATAGTTTCACTAACAAAGGAAATTCTTTACATATTAATGTATAGTTAAAGTCTTCGGTCAGTTAGTCGTTTCATCTAATTCAAACAATTCCTCATGCTATATATGTCTCATCACCATGAATGAATCTGCCTCATTTTCTATCAAAGCATTTAATGGAAGTGGTTGGGAGTTCTTATGGACACTTCGGTGAGACTAGGCCAATCCATTATTTAAAGCATGGGAAGTTCTTCTTCCTTTAACTAGTTAGTGAACTGATAGGAGTTTTAGACAAGCCCCCCATACCTCCGACAATCCGATTTTCTAAAGAGATATGCATGGTTTGTTGCATAGGAAGCCTTTTTAGGTAATTCTCCTTCTATGAGAATGAGAGAAGATCTTTCATAGATCTTGGATTATTTCCTCATGATGATGTCATGGGGTTCTTCCTTCTTAGCCAATCTGGCTGCCTCCTTAGAGTTCTTAATGCTAAGCGTGAGGTTAAGGAGGAGCTTGCTCCTGAAGAGGATGACTAGAAGAAGAAAGTTGGGGATCCAGCATGCTCCTCGGTCCCTTAGGAATTAGTCTCCCAGTAGCTGGCCTTCTTTTTATTCTCTTCAGCCTTTGGCTAGATCTAATTTATACTTCAAATCTTGTATATTTACCTCGTTGAGACTTTTTAATGAAAGAACCATTCTTTATGATTCTTGCATATTATGCTGAGTATTCTGTATATCATAGATGAAAAGATAAATTCCTGTAAATCATAGTAAAACAAAATGTCTAGATAACCAATCAGTTATATTTGTTACCAAATTTAAGAACTAAATGCTTCAATGATGATCGCATGAGAGTTGTGAATATTAGGTCACATGAGAGCTATAAGCATTAGGTCGCATGAGAGCTACAAACATTAGGTTGCATGAGTTGAGTTTATCTTAAGCGTCTCCACGCCTCAACTGGACCAGAGGTTGCAGTCGGCCAATGAGTTTCCAGAATGAGCTCTGGGAGCCTCAGTTGGAAAGCTAGCAATTGTACCAAAATGCACTCTGATGGCCTCAGCTTAAAAGCTGGCAATTATACTAGAATGAGCTCTGGTGGCCTCAACTCTAAAGTTGACAATTGTACCGGAATAAGCTTTGGTGGCCTCAGCTCGAAAGCTGGCAATTAAGTAAGGTTACGTGAAAGCCATGCCTTTGTAATGTACAAGTGCCCAAGTCATATGAAAGCTATGCCCTGGGGAACTTCATTATATGATGGGTGGCAGATCTCATCAGACCTGAGGATAACTTGCTTTTTACCACAGCACATTGTGAAAAGTTTATTCAAAAACCAATAAAGAAATTCAAAATGCATTCATTAATTTTTGAAGCCCATTACAATGATAATATATGATTCTCATTGTAGGGGCCTCTTCTCGCTCGGGGTCCTGTTGGGAAGGCTCAGGTCACTACCTTGAAGGTTGCACCACGTAGCTTCTCAAGTGACCTCTTTTGATGAGGTCTTCGATAGCATCCCTTAGTTCCCGATAATTTGAAGTGCCGTGCCTGACCTCATTGTGATAGGCACAGAACTCTTGCTTGTTTCTCCGCTTATAAGGAACCTTAATAGGGTTTAACTTCTCAAAGTCTTCTTTTTCCTTTTCCATTATGAATATCCTGTCTTGGGTGTCATACAAGATGTTGTACTGCTTGTGTCAACCTGGGGGTAAAGGGCACTTGTCCCTAGCTTTTGTGGACCTCTTTGTGGTACGCTATCAGAGTGGTCACCTTGATCCATATTGCTTCTTTTCTTATTATGGGCAGAGCCATCTTTCTCATCCTTTCGATCAGGCTTTCCCAAGCTGAAGGTTTCTTCCCATTTGATCTTCTTGATAGCTCATTCATAAAACTTAGTTAAATCCTTCACCAGGGACTTGTATAGACTTTTATACAACTTTCTGTCCTTGCAAAGTCCCATAGAGATTGTCACCAAAATGGTTTCTTCAGATAGATTCTTTGACGAGTTAGCTTCAAGTCTGAACCTGACAATGTAATCCTTCAGTGACTCATACTTACGTTAGAAGATCATTGCGAGGTGACAGAGGGCATGAGTTACCTCTTCAACATTTGGTACTGGCTGATGAACTTCTGTTGACACTTTTCCTAATTGCATTTTGAGCGAGGTGGAAGGCTTCTAAACTAAGTTCGATGTACACCTCCTAGTGTAGCTGAGAAAATTCAGCATTTAACCAGAGGATCAACTGTTTGCAAATCCATCTGAACATTAAACATGTCCAGATGGTCATAAAGATCAGTGTCCCCATCATACAAAGGAATTATAGGGACTTTGAGCTTGATGGAGAGGGATTGAGCCTTGATATCTATGGAGAATAGTGACCTATCCTCATAGCGAGCTCGATCATTTGGGGCTCAAAGATGTTCTTCCAACTGTTCATTTTTTGATGCAATTCTTTCAGTAATGGATCCCATGCCCTAGATTACTGGCTAGAAGATTACTGATCCCTTTGATTCTCCTAGTCATGAGAATAGTGACCTAGAGTTTGTTATTACAAGCAACGACCTGAAAGCTAATTGGCTCTGCTTGAACATACAGCTTGCTACTATTGGGGAATATTCCCAGTTATAGTGGCTTCATTCTGTCATTGTAAACCCTGAGCTTGCGCTTATGCTAGCACGATAACTATTTTAGTCAATTCTCCCATCATATTTTTCAGCTTATCCTGATGTTGGAGCTAGGTTTGTACTCTATCAGGGTTGTTGGCAATAATGGCAGGTTGAAAAGAGCCTGTTGTAGACACATGACTTTTCAGAGGGTCATCCAATGCATTTAAAGTTTTGGTGGCTCTTCCTCTTGCCATTGTAGCTACATAAGAGATCAACCAGAATATAAGAGATTAATCAAAGAACAGATAAGTCCCACCGAGCGTGCCAAAATGTTGATGGTGGATTTTGGTGCTACCAAATCTAGCCAACTTGAAGAGTTCTTATGGACCCAAACGATAATTCAGTTGTGCGAATGTTAACAAATACAACAAGTAATAGAAAATAGATAGAAAACAGATAAAGAACAAGATGAATACGATGGGGGTTTTAACATGGTTCGGCCAAAGCCAGATGGTACCGACCTCTTCATCCACAGTAGTATTTTATTGCTTACGGAGAAATTTTAGTAGAGTTTCAATATAGTATCTTCACTTCAGATCTACTTATAGAGAGCTGATCGGTTGTCAAGACTAATCAGGATTAGAAATTTATAATCGAGCTGCCTAAACTACTTTAGTATAGGTGACATCGGGTCGAGCCCTTAGATTATTTGGTGGATGATATCAATCAGATTATGAGGTAGAAATAAAGGGGGTTGGCAGAAACTAGACTAACAGCTACACTAATAGAAACTACAAAATAGAAATGAAAATAACAATAAACAAGCAACCAGCCCAAGGGAATAAACTTGAGATTAATGTATCCTTGATCAATAAATGTTCATCCAATTGTTGAAAATCATAGCAAGAAGCCTTGGAATGATTAATGAATCCATCCTAAGTAGTGAGGATTCAGCTAAGTAAACAACACATCAAAAGCTTAATGTATTGCTTAGTTTTCCTATCCTCTTCCTATAATTGATCATTAAGCAACAATCATATAATATCTAAATCAAATGAAGCCATTTAACT
>JANHAO010019351.1:0-13254 GCA_026873985.1 Saraca asoca
TAAATAATAAAATATAAAGGAGTGAGATAAATTATGGGGTCTATTTAAGAAACTTGATAGAGTTGCACCATTGTGGGATAAAGTTACTTGAGTTGCTTAAAGGAGTGCAAAATAATGTGACAGTATAAGATCCAGTAAAAAATTAATAAATAACACTTAAGCAACTCACTTAAGCAACTTACATTGCGGATAGTCTTAACCAACTAGATATTTCATACAACAAAGATTGGAGATGATATTTTATAAAACATAAAAGAGTTTCAGGTAATATTTGCTGCACAATTAGATAGGGTTTTTTTTAGGTATATGATATGTTTTGCAAGCTTTCATAAACTTTTTGTGCTCATCTCTTTTTTTTTTTTTGTATTTTTTTGGCATTTTAGGTGCTATCTAATTTAAATCTAACTTATTCGACCATTTTCCACAATTTTATTGGGATAATTCATAATTTTTGTTTGGGAAGATAAAAAGAAACAGATTTGGCGTATTGTTTTCTTGTGCCTTGTGAAAACATTGGTTATAATGAAAGCTAATAACCCCTTGAGAAAACAGTTTTAACTCAGAGAAATATGCCGATTGCATTTCAATTTTACAGGGCTCATCGCAAAGCATTGCAAATAATATGCAACTCCAGCATTACAGTTGTGGTTCCCGGAATGCTAATTGTTTGACTGTGTTTTTTATCTAGTTCAGTAATTATCATAAGATGTTTCCTGCTACTCATACTAAATAGGCTGTTTTTTATTCTAGTTTAGTAATTATCCGAAGATGTTTCCTGTTACTCATATTAAACAGGCTCTGTGGCTTCATCGCCGCTTCCTTTCCTTGTGCTGGATAAATAATTTTCTAATAGATTCGTGTGATGCATCTTACAATTCCAAGGAAAGAGTCAACCTGTACCATGATTTGGGTACCTTCTAGAGAATGAATTAAGTCTCCCCCGCTCTTGCTCAACCATTGTGGATAATGACTTTGAGGATTTCCAGGCACAAGGAATTTATTCTGCTAGTTACATTGTTTAGTTGAAAATGGTATGTGGAATTTTTCCAGGTTATGCTTTTCATGGTGAACAATTACTTGGCTGGATTGCTTTCTGAAGCTATTTATTTTATACCTTATTATGCGCTTCAGCAAGTCCCCAAGCCTCTAGGAATTAAGCTCCTAGAGAAGCTAAGAGAAGTAGATCTAAAGCCCTTGCTGGATAAGTCAATCCCAGAGAGGACCTCACTATTCAATTACATGATGACCCAGATGGAAGCATGTAAGCTTGTGTTTTTGAAGTCAATTATATTGCTGATTTGATTGATATGATTTGATGTATTATGTTTCAAATACATTTTCTTGATAAACAGAAACTTACTCTGATGAGACAATATCATCGAATTTGTTAGTTGAAGTACTGCCACCTCTTTTTGTTTTTGTACAAGAAGACTGCACAGAATGGGTAAATTCACTGAGTAACTAGCAAGGATTCAATGCCAACCATTGGAAAAGAAATTGTGGTGGGCGCTGGGTATTGCTTAGTAACAGGAACAGAGTGCCATAAGAAGGTCCGTATTAAATTGGTTTTAGTAATCAGACCTGAAGTAGGTACCATTTATGGATCAAGATGCTTCAATTTTTTGTAGTGTCAATTCTTTCAACTTCAAAGAGAGAAAGGTATGATTCATTTATAAGAGTTTGCTTGAGTGTGTAGGATTTCCATTGGAACTGGGTAGCTGTGTTGAGCTGATATTTTGATTGTTTTGTTAGCCATTTAGCATCTTCCCTTTTTTTTTTTTTTTTTTGTAAAAAAAAATTTGGATGATATCTTATCCTCTAGTACTTCTTCTCTTGTGATAATTATTTTTTGCCAAAGGAAAATAGTGTAACACAAAATAATCTGTACAATAGTAGTTAAAGGAAAGAGGAAAAAGAGAAAACAGCAAATCATTTGTGTGAACAAGGAGACTATTGGATTTATTATTAAATATAATCTTTAGAAGATGTATTATTGAGGCATATCTGATTATCCAATACATAGTAAAAAAAAAAAAAGGATTATAATAAGACTCTGTTAAACAGTATAGTGCCCGTTGATGGCATCAATATCCAAACCCCTTAGCTTGGCAAAAGATTCCACTCTGCCTTTTAGAGTGTGAAGCTCTCTCATCCTACATAGAAATAAAAAGAGAACATATAAATAAAAATACAAGAGAAAAGAAAATTTTAAAAGGAAATTTTATAAGAAACACTGACCTTGCTATCTCTGCTCGCCGCTTAGCCTCTTCAGCCAGTGTATTTATTTCCCTGAAGGCGTGTTTCTCTATATGCACCTTTGACTCAGCAGACTGAAGACCATGTAATGTTCTCTGCTCAGCAGCCCATGCAGCCTCACGAGCTTCTCTACCGAAGTCATTTTTGTTGGTGAATGCAGTCTATTGAATTGGCATACACAAGAAAAATCAAATTAGCATAAATCATACATCATAAAGATTATAGTAATAGTTTAACCTTGAAGCACTGTTAATGTAAAATTTTCATATACTATCAATAAACAGAGAAAGGTGTCACATCTTTAAAATTGTTAAATGTAGATCGAAGTTTTTACTGTATGGTAAAAATTTCTGGTAGATTTTTTCATGTGTGACAACACATGAATCACTGTTAGTGTAAAAATTTTTCACTGTGATGGTAGATCGAAGTTCCTTTTCTTTTTCTCTTGACAATTTTTGCAGAAACTCTATCACAAATTTGGGTTATTGGTTTTGTAATAGAGAAAGTTCAATCATGCTCACCCTTTGGTCTACCACCAGATTCCATGCCCTTCCACTTAATGCGTAACGGACAGCAAATTTTAGAGGATCGAGCAATACATAAGTTATAATGTTGTACAACCAAATAACTCCTGTCCAGCCCCAACCTATCTTTCTGATTCCAGCAATTCCCCAAGAGGCATAGGCAGATATAATGGACGCAATCTGTAAAGAACATAGTGTGATTTCAATGTTAACATGAACAAATACAATTGCTTGTGAGCGGTCATCACTTATGTTTGGTTGAGTAAAACTTTGTAAATATAGATGAGTGAGACTAGCATTGTAGCAGCTTTTAAATATTAATATACTTATCATACTGTACTGCCATGAAATAGGGATTGCTTTTTCCCAAGAAAGTTGACTAGATTTACCCTAAATCCTAAATCCTAAATCCTAAATCTGAACATGTTATACAGAAATAATGGAAGAAGCAGTACCAGTTGAGCAATAATGAAGGCAGTAACAAGCAAAAGGCCAGGCCGTTCTGTGTAGGACCACCCCCGGGAGCGAGTCACAAATATTAAGGCCTGACTGATTGTGCTGACTTGAAGATACACAGCAGATCCCAACTTTTGTTTCAGTTCCTTGGAGACATCTTCATTTGACATGTTGAGCCTATTTGAATTGAAGTTTTCCACTTTAAAATGGTCCTACAGAAGAATATTTCATATCATATAGTTCCTTGGAGGGCATAGTCATATAGAAGTATACATGGCAAAGAATCAAACTGGCCCAATTTTTTTGAAAAAGATGGGGTTGTTTTAACTCATATTGTGCTCTGTGTGCAAGTGTGAAGAGAATATGTGAGCTAGTAGCATTTTTTTCATACTGATTAGAGAGCATGTGGAAAAGAAGAGCCTCACATGGAAGAAGTCAGTTTCATAAGCTGCCCAGAAGAATATTACTGTCATAAGAGCCAGGTAGCTGCCAAGTACAATCCCAGTTGCAAAAATTTCACTTAGCTTCCAGCTATCCGGAAACGGAGAGGGCTTAACCCTATCTTTAGATATGGTCATGATGGTACCTGTAAGGATGCCACAAGTTAGGGGACAAGCTGAGAGATAAATTCATGTATAAGCCATCAAAGTATAATGAGGCCTGACGTTAAGATACTAGATGAAAGCTATTATTACCATCATTGAGAATGGCAATCACAAGAACCATGAAAGGAGGGAAGTCGAATTTCCAAAAGCAGGTTAGTAACATAAAACCCAACTGCAGGTAGAACGTAAATTCGAAATGAGAATAAATCGATGATTTGGTTCATTTCTGCATGTATTCTCATATGCACAGTTATAATGAAAGTGTAGCTTACCACAATACGAATAGTGACAGATACAGCATATATCTGCAAATAAGGGAAAGAAAACAAAAATCAAGATTTGTAGTCTAACAGTGTGAAATTAGATTTTTTTTTTTTTTAAATTTATGGGGTAGTGAGATTACTGTGTAGTTTTTCATCCTCTGAAAAATTGCACGGCTAGTTAACACGGCACTTATGATCACACTTAATCCAGGTTCTGTTAGAACTATGTCAGAAGCACTTCTGGCAGCATCTGTTGAATCTGCTACAGCAATACCTATATCGGCTTTCTTTAGTGCAGGTGCATCGTTCACTCCATCACCAGTCATCCCACAAATGTGCTTTCTAGCTTGTAGCCTCTGAACAATCTCATACTTATGCTCTGAGAAACATGTGCTATCAGAAATTGGAAAAGAAAACAAAGTGAGGCCTTCATGTGATAACTGCTGCACCTACCAGGGAAGACACCGGCAAAACCATCAGCATTCTCGATGAGTTCATCAATCGGGAGACCACCAACTGCTCCATCTTTATAATCACCGAGAAGAGATGAAGAAGGGTACATATTAGTGCCCATCCCTAGTCGCCTTCCGGTTTCCTTAGCAATTGCAAGTTGGTCACCTACAGAGTAGTTTTTGGGAGCATGGTTTCATTTCAGACATCAGACCAAGGTTTTCTTAGATTTGTTTTCATTACAATTTAACAACGTATCTGGATAAAGACTTAGAGACAGGTATCAAAAGGTAAATTTTCCCACTTGGATAGAATTATAGAAATTATCACAAACACCTCTTAATTTGCTCTCAAGTAGTGAATGAAATTAATATTTTTTATTCATTACAAGCTTCAGAAGGACTTGTTGCTAGATATCATGTCATTCCTTCCAACTTAAATGTATGATCTAATCCTATGAAAACTAGTTGATTAGTTGCATATATCTTTCTTTCCTTCTGTGTTGTCAAGGGATTTATTAACCATCATATAGATGAATAAAATTAGAGATAGACTGCATACAGAATTATGGTTTGCTATTATGCAGGGAACAATTATGCATGTTCTCTGCTAGTCCTAGGTGTGAACTGAATGTTTTGAATAAAACGAGCAGTTGAAGAACTGCCGACAAGCAATAAAACCAAAAAATTAAAAAAAATCCAAATGCAAGAAGAAAAGTACTCTAAAAAAAAATTGTGACTTTTGGATCGAAAATCCAAGTTGTGTCATAGAAGAAATGATATGATTGACTGAAATTATGCACAGCCTTATTGTAATAACTTGGCATTCTCATAAATACTGTAATTTTAGCCTATATAATATCAATGCAATAGAAAACATCAATTAGTGAAACTTACCAGTGATCATTTTGACACTCACACCAAGATCCAGAGCTCTTCTGATCGTGTCTGCACTATCATGGCGAGGAGGATCAAACAAAGGAAGAAGGCCAACAAATTCCCAGGGCCCTCCTGCACTGTCTTTAGTTCCCTCAGGTACTTCCTAATTAGGAAGAAAATCCATTGCTCAAAATTATAGATGCCAAAATACTTGTAAGAGAAAAATAACCAGTTCATAAAAGATATGCACCTGCCGGGCAACTCCTAGAGACCGAAGTCCACGTTCTGCAAACTTATCAATTATTGTATGTACCTTCTGTGCTATTTCTGATTTGTTGCTCGCCAGATTGAGAATCTACATAGTATATGAGTAAGAGATAAATAATTTTTTGAAAAATTTTACTCTTGTGGGCAATCATGGAATTTTAAAGTCATAATGGGTAATATTGTACCTGCTCTGGAGCACCTTTGCTGACTCTCTGCATCTTACCATTAGCATCAATGAATGTAAGTGCAGTTCTTTTATCAGTTGGATTGAATGGAAGGAAGTGAACTTCTTTTATTCCAGCTCGTGCCTTGCAAATTAAACGAAAAGGAATAGCTTAGCCAAACTTTAACCAGCAATTGTAAAGTTGAAAGTTAGTTGCAGATTTAAAGTCAGATGCCAATAGGAGACTAATTTCACATATCATCTGCATTACTAACAGATTTGCAGGAAAAAAAGAATGGCCAAATGCTATTGCTTTTTCAACTTTGTAAAGCAAAATTCTTTCCGGAAGACCTGATAAAACTTAAGAAGAAACCATAAAAACCCGTTTTTATCTTGGATTTGTTTACAGAAATATGGTCTAAGAGCACAATGGCACTGAATGCTTCATGTAGTCAAACCTATCCAATGGGATAAGGTTTTGAGTTTGTTGTTCTCTTATAGGTATTTGAACAAGCACCTCTTTTGGGTCTGCCAACATTGAAACAATTGCTCCATCAATTGCATCCTGGTTCTCTAGCCTTGAAGCTCTTGCAGCCATGAGTACAACCATGTCCTTGTCAACACCCTTGGCAAAAACCTGTCAGAGATTGATGATTGTTGCAGGCAAAAAGAGCAAAAGTAAATTACAGTCTGCAAGAAAATTTGTACATAAAAAGGAAAAAAAAAAAAGTCACAAAACACAGCTTTTAAGTATTGATATGTATACATAAAAGCTTCATGTGAAAAGTAATTAATTTAGATACTTTTTGTATTAGTGGAAACTGCACGTTTGTCAATTACTGGTATTGCTCCTTTTATTCTTGTGATATTTTGTCATTCATCACATTGAGATCTACCCTAAGATATTGGCAATCTTTGTCTTAGCATTAAGCATAATCTTTTGAACTGCTTAATACTAGAATCCCCCATGTCATGTACAGAACAGAACACCTTCTTTATTTGGATGCTAGGAGGAGTGGCAAGTCACTTAACACAAACAAAACATCCTCTTGGTTTCAAACTCAGGACACTAGAAGACGAAAGTCCCAAAGACAGCAACGGGTGTCACTATATCACTAATGGTGTTAGTAGAACTGAACACCTTTTGTTCATGCAGATATGTGACTAAATATTCTGATTTACATTTTTTTCTGATATTAACAGATTAAATCTTCATGAATCAAAGCAATTATTGTTTTTATGTCAATATAAGACAAAAACTGATTAATACCTCAATCAGATTCTTATCCACTGTAAGCTTGTTAAGAGTTAAGGTGCCTGTTTTGTCACTGCACAGCACATCCATTCCAGCCATTTCTTCAATAGCAGTCATTCTCTTTGTTATGGCACCCTGCAAAAGAAAAGGTCAACATGTGAAACCTCCCTCTCTCAAAAGCCATCCAAATTGTCAAATTAGAGTAGTGTGCTACAGGCACATTCTACTACTCACACTATTCTTTACACATTCACACATGGTACAATCTGAATCAAACTAGTCTCACCTAATTGATTCAGATATGTTATGTGTGTATGTGTGTAGAATAGTACAAGGGCAAAATGTGTGCAAAGAGTTTTCATCAGATTGATATACAAAGTATAGCTTCACAAACCTGTTGAGACAGCTTATGTGAACCAATAGCCATTGTAACAGAAAGAACTGTAGGCATGGCAATAGGGATACCACCGATTAGTAGCACGAGAAGGTTATCAATACCAATTCGGTATGTTCTTCTCTGAATCCCGTATATCACGATGATTTCGATAATCATCCCAACAGCAATTGAACAGATGCAGAAATTTCCAATAGATGTTAGAACCTGAAACAGTTATGTGATGTCATCGAGCATGATCCTGACAACATTACATGGTGAAGGTTTTGCTTGAGACAGAATGCATTCATTCATGAGTAATGCTAGTCACACATACTCATTTTGATCCACCCTCTTCTTATTTAAACTGTGCCCACTTATTTAGATTCTACCGAGTGGGTAGTCAGTGAGAAAGACTGAGGCAAGCATTACTCTTCTTTTGCATGATATTATAGAGATGAGAAATCCTATGTATGAAACCTTTTGGAAATGGCCAACATGTGTAGTGCTTTCGACAAGATGAGCTGCCTTCCCGAAGAAAGTGTGGACTCCAGTTGCAATGACCACAGCTTCAATTTCACCTTGCTTGCAAGTTGAACCAGAATATACTCCATCTCCTGGATTTTTTGTGACTGGTAGTGACTCTCCAGTAAGAGCAGACTGAAATGAATCGAAAAAAATGTCTTAATTCTGGAGACTCAATTTTTGGAGGATATGCTGAGAAAGCACTTTTCTAGAAAGGATAAAGATATATAATCAATATGGAGTTTCTCATCTATCTATGACATCATCTTCTTAGTTCCCTTTTTATCTGGCAAGTCTTCTCTCTTTTTCTTCCCTTTTCCAAAAATACTAGTTGTAAACATTATGCTCTCACACTATTCTCCACATGGCACAATTTGAATCAAATTGACCTCAATTGTTAGAGTCAGTTTGATTCAAATCGCCTTATGTGTGCACGTGAGGGATAATGTGAGGATTAGTGTGTAAGTAGCACTATTTCTTTTTTCTTTTTTTTAGAAATGAATTAAGACCAGTTCATAAGTTTCCTACTTAGCTAATATATCCTTTTATAGATAACTTTAGTTAGTTTGGAGCAATTTCAGCCATTGATTTTATTTAATTGGTGGAAGGACTGAAGTCAAACCCTTTACTTATAAAATGTATGAAACAAATTCCCATATAATTTGAACTCATTTTCTGTGCAAATAGAATTAGTGTTGAAATATCAAACTTGAGTAAACTAAACAGATACTGAAGTTAAAAAAAAAAAAAATCAATGTTTAAAGGAAACTTATATTTAACAATGATTTTTGACTTCAGAAAGAGTTGCACAAAATATATTTTGCTTATTTATGTAAATTATCTCCAGCCATTTACAGCTTAAGACATCATAGTTTTGTGACAGTAGCAATCCACAAAGAAGTCACTGAGCTAATTAACTGAAATTTGTTGCAAAATTAATGTTTGTATTGATAAACTATGCATCAGCATCTTCATAATTTATTTTTTTTCCTGTGAATATTACCTGATCTATCTTTAAAGGATCTCCTTCAAGTAGACGTGCATCCGCCGGAATGATGTCACCCAGCTTGATGCTAATTATGTCTCCAGGAACCAACACTGAAGCATCCTCTTCACTCCATTTTCCGTCACGGAGAACCTGTAAATGTCATCAGAATTCAAAGCAACAAGAGACATGATAAACAACATGGCAAAGGCATTGGAGGAGAAATATGAAAGGAGAAAAAAAAAAAAGTGGAAAGATGATTTAGGAGGTTCATTATTTAATGGTAATGAGAAGAAACCTTTGCTTTTGGGGCCAGGCGGGCCATTAGGGCTGCAGCTGCATTTCCAGCGTTGTTTTCTTCTATGAAACTGATGGTGGAGTTTATGATTAGCAAGATAATTATACCAGTAAAATCTTGATAATCTCCAGGTTCACCCTGCAGAGTTGAAGCATTGTTTTATTTATAGTGGATAATGAATTGGAACAAAACATTTTCAAGAAATTAAAATTGACTAAATGGTATTGAAACATGATTTCTTTGCTGAATCTGTGAAAATATCCAAAACTATTATCACCAAAGATCCACAGTCTTGTGCTCCATACGCTATGAAGCATGCACATAGACACGTACTTAGGACTCATATCCAAAAACTATTATCACCATAATTGACTAATTGGTATTGAAACATGATTTCTTAGCTGAATCTGTGAAAATTTATGTTCTTATTTTAAGAGTGTTGATCATTAGATGTCAAAATGTCATGTTGGTTTCTGTTTTTGACACAGGCTCCTTTTCAAAGTGTCTGTTGTTTATACCATATGAAAGAAAAAGGAAAGAAGAATGGTATCAAATTTACTAAATCTCTAGTTGTCCTAGTTAACTTCCACAAGGAAACACAAGGAAAATCCATAAAAAAATGAAAAAGACTGAAGAATAATGTAGAATTACCCCTCCATGTGCCATAGCAATGGCCATGACAGCAGCTGCTTCCATAACCCATGACAGAGGATTCCACATAAAGCCCAAAAACTTGAGAATCTTACTTTCCTGTAGAAGCACTCAGAAGTCATGAAAAGCTTGACAAATTATTTAAAAAAGGGGTCAGAAATGAAAAATACTGAAAGTTTCACTGTTAACCTTCTTTTCTTCAAGCTTATTGTAGCCAAACAAGTCTAGCCTCTCTTGTACTTGATCAGAGCTCAAACCCTCTCTTGTGCATTTCAGATGATCAAAAACTTCCTCGAGGGGAATGTTTTCCTGCATATGGCATAAATTCGAATTTTGGAAAATGGTTAATATGTCTTCTTTTCCCCATCAAATAAGCATTATCAGGGAAGCATATTTTAAAAACTCCATCCTACTTCCCATTTTTTTAAAGAAATTTTTTCCTTCTGTTTCTTGATTTATTTTTCCCAAATTTTGATATGGCTTTAGACTTCACATATATGCTAACATAAAAAAAAAAAAAGTTAGATGCAAACTAATTCATTAATTTAACTTTTTCTGATGAGCAATATGAAATTCAAATAACTTTTAGTAATAGCAAGTAGCTTGTTCATAGCTTCCCCACTGATTATTAATTAGTAACGTATTAATTTTCTGTGAATTTTCATATCAGAAACAAAAATCTTGCTTTTTAGTCAAACTGAGGAGCAATAGGTGAATATTAGGCTGACAGATAAGAAAAATTTATGAATATTTAATAATGCTGTGCATGTCATAAAGGCAAGGTAGTAATTGATAGATATACCAGATCCACAGCTTCCTTAATAACAGCATCAAGTGCCATTGATTTCTCAACCATTTTCTGAAGCTGTTCTTGCTACTGATCTGAATTTGCACCCTTTGAGCTCTGAATATGAAATTACGATCTCATTAGATATAAGTTAAACATCTTAGAAGAAAAAAGAACCAACAAACAAAATACAAGTGTTACCACAAAAGGAATTACAACTTCAATAGCAAATTTGTAGAAACTAACATAGGTATAGAGATTTAAAACCTTGTGGGTTACATGGTAAGTTGTAAATCAAGGTAATGAATGAATTCTGAGTAAATATTTGGTTCCCACCCCACTAAGAAAAATTATGAGCAAACAAAATTTTTAAACCAAGGATCTTTTTGAGGAAAAATGGAGAAAATAAAAAGTTATCTTTCTAAATTTAAGCTATATTGAGAAGTTAATACTCCATTGCCTTCCCTTACTCTTTATTTTTCTTGTTTACAAACTATCAAGTGATAGTGCATCTAAAAAACTTAAGCTATTAGGAGAAGGCAAGGAATGATTTTATTGTAACTTTAACACACTCTGTCAACGTGGACATAGTTTACCTAATTTTAATTTTTTCTCGTCTAACTTGACTCTGATACAATATCAAGTGTCATTGTTTCCAAAAGTTCAAGCTAGTAGGAGACAGCCCAGGAATAATTTTATTATAACTCTAATACAAATAAATCATAAATCTTGATATTTACCTCCTGAATGGCTTCTCCGTCTCCAATTCTGCAAAAATTGTCTCACAAAACTCAACTCAGAGCCCTTAGCTTAGGCTCCTTCAAGATTAAGATTCCCAATGGAGGCATTCAAGAAATGGTGAAAAGCCAGAATATATATATATATATATATATATTTGAATATACAGCCAAAACCTCTCAATGTCATGGAAAGTGCCAACTGTGATGAAGAATAAGAAGAGTGGCAAGAACAAAAAGATACAAAGTTACAAAAAATGCAAGATTCATAGAGAGAGAAGAATACAAAGAAATTCATGAAGAAGTCCGCCGGCCTGCTTCTGCAAATGGATGTAACAAACAAAGCTTAATCTCTTCATATCCTTCACGTATCTGTTACTTTTGCCGCCAGAACTCATGCCTTAGGATTCAACGTCTCTTCTTAATGCAGAATTATAAAATAATTATTTAGCAAACTTTCTTATTCTGACACCTGTACTTTTTGTCTAAGCTCCCTATTGGTGAATGAAATTCAGGTTTAAAATTTTTAATTACTTGTCAATCCCTGGACTCAAAATTCCCTTTAAAATAAATCATTTTTGCCTGCTTAGAGATCTAAAGTTTCCCTCTTTCAAAGAGTATTGCTAATGTTGGTATGCATTGCTTTTGTATGTGCAATTATTTTTCTTATGGACTGAACACTTATTTTGATATTTATAAATTTAGTTTTCCAAAGAGATCTGCTATCAATGGTGGGACAACTAGCCTCAAAAACAATTTTTGTAGTGTATATACATTGAAATTAAATATGCCCCTATTATTACAATTTGTTTCTGCAAAGGAAAATGTTACTTACAAAAACAATGGCCACCCAAATCTCGGGTAAGGATGTTTTTCATTGTTAAATTAATATATATACAATGATTGAAATGGTTATGAATGATTTTAAGTAATAAAAGTACTTTAAATACACTATTAATTAGTAATGTAAAACCTAATCAAATAAAACAACACCACCTTTTAACATTAGATTCCTTCATATACATTTGTTCATTTATTTTTATAATAATTACTAAAATAATTTAATAAATTAAAACACTTTGTATAAACTCCAGATATTACTACACAATGCAAAATTTTTATAATTCAAAAGAGGTTTTTGGCATTACATGCATCTATTTAAATATTTTATTTAAATTATAATAAATTTATTATTCTAATAAATAACTCTTTATTGCTTGTTAGGTAGAAATTTATAAATATTTGTCATATCAAATAATTACAAATAAAAATCTTTAAATTAATACATATTAAGAAATTAATTACAAATAAAAATAAATTCTAAGAACCTAATTATAAAAAACAAATCCAAAAAACAAAATTAAAAATTGAAATAAAACTAAGGAATTAAAAGTTTTAATTTACCTTCCAAAATGTGAATGACAAGACACGCAGCAGCCCGAGAATTATGCAGCGGCCATCAAAATATTTTGAGATAAAAAATTTTCACATCAAAATCTTCTTCACCAAAAAGTAAATAAATAAATAAAAAGAGTATCAAATAAATATTATAATGAATTTAAATGTAAAATTTTATGCTCAGTAAACACAAATAAGTTATGTGGTTAAAAAAATAAAAAAAAAACTAATACTTTTTATCAATCATAAGAAAATCTTAATAATTTTTTTTTTATCAATCAGAAACTTGAAGAATAATATGTAAAAATTAAACTAATCGATTTATTAATCGGTATGCATGAAATTTAGAATACTGAAATAAGATGATTATAGATCTGACCTGT
>JANHAO010019352.1:0-13261 GCA_026873985.1 Saraca asoca
TATTTACAAAGAATCACTCTTATACTTCAATAATTTAAGTCTAGGAACATTAAGATAACTCTATTTTCATAGAGTTATCATTTACGCCATGAAGGATATTTTCATAATAGCATAAGTTGTTACTCACTTTTATGTTGTTGAATATCATAATTTTAATTATATGATTTCCTTGATGAATAGAGCTTTCACACCTATTTTGAGGTTATGGCTATCAAATGAGTAAGTTTATCTTCACGACTTGTTGACGGTGGATTTTGGTCAGACCCAAATTTGGCCAATGGAGGGGGTTCTTTGAGGATCCAAGCTACTCCTCAGTTGTTTAAACGATGAAGGAGTGTTGGGCAGTGGAAAGAAAATGGAGGGGAAAGAGATACATAGAGATTTAACATGGTTCGGCCAAATTCGAGGTAGCACCAGATCCTACATCCACGAAGACATTTCTATTAATTCAAAGGATTGTTTACAGAGTTTTGTGATCAGTCGAGTTTCTGCTAGTGCTCTCTCTTTTCCCCTTTTACAATGATCCTAGCTCCCCATTTATAGAAGTATAGAGGGGTACAAATGAAACTAAGTTAACTATACATATTTTATGTCAAACATTAAATGTAAAAGACTACCTAGGGTGCTATAGACTGGCTACTACAAGTTGCCAACAATGGATGGGACTCGACGGCTGCTCCTGCAGAATGGTGGTGCAAGTTGCATGTTATCTTTATGCCTGATATCGGTGAGCTTCTGGCTAAACAGGGCTTTGTCTCAAGGAGTTTCAGCTCATTGGCTGAGAGTGTCGCTGACCTACGACCTCAAGTTGGCACGGTCAGCAAGCTCTATCCTTTGGCAAGCTGGATCCTCTTCAGTGAGCTACATCTTTTTGCGTAGTGAGCTCATCTCTTCTGATGGACTTAGTTCTCTCTCGGCCTTTGTCGGCCCACTTCTTAATGTCAAATTTCACCAGTAACACAACTATATATATTGTTTCTATGGGATTATTTACTCACTAAGTTTCTATAAAATTCATTCCTTTTTCTTAATGCTTTTTAGAGCCCAAGGATACACCTATTGTTCCTCCACCCCACACTAATACAGGATCTACTTATTGATCGAGTAGACCTTTTTTTACAAAGTATAAAGGTATATGAATGGTGTAAATTGTGGTAGTTGATAGGATTGGGTATGAATGTACTTTGGTTATGGAGTGCCCAGTAGGATATAGATTATGTTATCTGGGTCGTTGTTATTCTTGTATCATTGCACAAGATGTGGTGGGCATATAGCCCTTTTGTTGTTATATAAGCCTTGTACCCGGATATCTGAAAAATGAGGAAATTCTACTAGATTTTTGATAGAAATGGATGTGTATATATTTGGTTATACATTGATGTGATTGTGTGTCTTGGTATGTTATCTTGCATTGTCAAGCTTGTATAGGGTTTCCTAATGGTAACCTTCTATGCTGGTCATGTTTCATTGATCAGGGTATGACAAAGTTGATATCAAAGCATGGTCTAGGGTTTAGTTGCATGATTGGGGATTTCCAACTACCAAGATGGGATAGGCATATCGAGTTCATGTTAGTGTGCCCGGGAGCACGATACATGAATGAGGATATATTGATGCCCACACCATGAATACGTTGAAAATCTTTGCATTGCCTAATTCTTTCAATCCTATATGTATTAGTATGTTTGAGCCATGCTTAAACGAATCTTTCTATTTAATAATAGGAAAATGCTGCCTAAGACTTGATCTTTGGCTCACTCTAGATGCTGAGTAGAAGAAGTGTCTGAAAAAGTTTCCCACGAACCATCCTCTTCTACACCATTACCTTAAGGTTAGGGTAGAACAAAGGGTTAAAGCCATGCTAAAGGCTAAGGAAAAGTTACATGAATAGAGGTGCGGCCAGAAAGTTCCCACCCTGAGTCAAAGCCTCCTTCCACATCTAGAGCTTTAACTGGCCCTTCTTCTTGAGATATCCTAGCATGGGCTATGGATTTAAAGAGAGTTATAAGTGAATTCATGGATAGATTGACTCAACATGGAGTGCAAAGACAAGAAGAGAAGCTAGTAACTCAAATGCCTCCACCCCTTCCATATCCTACCACTCCAACTACCATGGACTTTCCCAACTATTTGAGAAAATTTCAGAAGCTCTAGCCCCTAGATTTTTGGGCATTGAGTTAGCTATGCATCTTTTTGAATATTTAAATCAAATTAAGCAATCATGGCAAGCTTTGAGATTTCCAGAGTATGTATGCATACAACTAGTTGAGTTTTAGCTAGATATTTCTGTAACTACTTAGTACCAAGGCTGGGAAGGCCATAGGTCCACAAGAGATGGGGTCAATACCTAGAAATTGTTCCGCATAGCTCTCCTACAATAATTTTTCCCTCAAAGACAACGATATGCCAAATTACAAGAATTTCAGTATCTAAAACAAGGGGACTAACAGTCTCAGAGTATGCCACTCAAGTCCTCCACCTTTCCTAATTTGCTAGCCATATGACATCCACAAAATAGGATAAAGCTTGGAAATTTGTCAATGGCCTCAATGATAGCTACTTTAATGTTATACAAGCTAACGAGGGCACTACCTATGAGCAAGTGTATAATTGAGCAATTAAACTGGAAGTGAGATCCAAAGAGAGGAAAGAGGTAAAAGAAATAGTGAGTAGCTCAAGAAAGAAATCTAGATAGCAAGGCTCTAATGGTGGTTTCAAAGGACAAACATCTATAGCTTCTAGTGCGCCTTCCTCTTGGAGACCTAAGGTACCCATACTTTCACAGCCTTCAGGTGCAAGTACTAGGAGGAGTAGGCCCATAGGTGCTGCTGCTTCTAGCTATTGTCCTCTTAGGGGATCCAGTTCTAGTTAACTTATTTTAGCTCCATGCCAACTCTATAGGAGAGTTCACTTAGGGAATTATAGGCGAGAAGCTAGAGCTTGTTATGGATGTGGTCAAGTAGGCCACCAGGTGAGAGACTACCCCATGCTTCGATTCTGCCTAGTGGCATTGGAGCCACGGGTGCATTTGGGAGTGCTCCACCTTGATTTATGCCACCTACACAACCCCCAGTGTCTGGTTCTATTACTAGAGAAGGTAGGAGTTCAACTAGTATAGGATGTGGTAGTGGTCAAGGAGCTACTGCAAGAGTTTATACCCTGACTAGGCAGGATGTCCAGACTTCAGATGCTGTGGTCACAAGTACCTTGATAGTTGATTCTATTTCAGCTTATGTATTGTTTGATTCGGGTGTAACCCATTCATTTGTATCTACTTACTTGGCTATATGACTTGTTAGACCTCGAATCGCCCTAGAATCACAGCTGCTGGTATCTACTCCCCTGGGTTAGATATTAACAGTTGGTGAAATGATCTCCTTTTGTAAGATCAAGGTTTGTGGAACTAATTTGCTTGCTAACTTGATTGTCTTAGATATGGTCGATTTTGATGTTATCCTAGGCATGGATTGGTTATTAGCACATTATGCATATGTTGATTGTCATAACAAACTGGTCAGTTTTTATTATGGGCAAAATTGGGTCTCACATAACAGAAAAGCAAAAGCACAAACAAAAATTGAGAATCAGTTAAAGAAAGCTTAGTTCGCTAAGATTGCACTACCTCGCTAACCACGAGGTCAGGATGCGAACAAAGCCCAAAGAAATAGCTTATTAGAATTCACCTCGCCAGGAGTGCAGCTTGCTTTGCTAGAAGAAGGCCAACAATGACTTCGAGCCAAGTATTTTGGCTCATGAGATGGGCACGATGCCCAACTAAAGATTTGACAAGATAGAGTATCAGATAGACTTATATCATGTCTTAAATCCAATAGACAAGAGGGGCCCACCCATAGAAAGCCATCTGTAAGAGCCGATCTATAGGAGATTAAATTGTCCTCTACATTTAATATTTGATGTAACTTATTTATGGCATATAAAATTATACTTGTAACCTCTTGGCCTCTATAAATAGGAGGGAGGAGACCACTATAAATAATTTTGGGTAGAGATACTGAAACTTTGTAAAAATTCTCTCCAAAAGCAATAATATTACTGTGGACATAGGATCTAGTACTGTTCAGATTTAGCCGAACCATGTTAAAAGCTCTGTTTTTTCTACTGCTTCTCTTCCTTTCCTTATTTTTTGCCTCGTATTAGCCATATTTGTAACCAAATTGTAGTTTGAGTCCTAGAAGAACCTCTTCAGTTGCCTAGATTCTGGCAAAACTAAAATCAACCACCAATATTTTGGCACCATATGTGGGGACTTATCTATTTTTTGGTATATTTTCTACTGCCAATGGTGAAAGGAAAGCTACCAAAGCTTCAAATGTGTTGGTTAACCCCCCAAAAGGTCATGTGTCCATAACAGACTCTTCTACTACCCCTATCATAGGTGTTACCTTTGGCTTGCCCCCGATCGATTCTTTTCAATCTATTGCCATTGCCAATGGCACCGATGGAATGTAGACCTGGCTCCAATGCTAGGAAAGACTAGAAAATATGATGGGAGAACTGACTAGAGCAGTCACAGTGCTGGCACAAGCGCAAGCATAAGGTGAATAAAGGAAGACTGAGATCACGACGCCCAGGAATGCTCACTAGCAGCAAGCTGGATGTTCAAGTAGGGCCAATCGAGAGATTTCCCTAGCTCACCATTCACGAGAACAATCTCTGAGTCACAACTCTTGTGACCATGAGGGTCAAATGGTCCAGCAATGCTCTAGCCAATAATCCAGGGCGCAGGACCCACTACTAAAAGTGTTGTATCAAAAGATGATTTTGCTGGAGGAACATCTTCAAGCCCCCAATTATTGAGCTCACCATGAAAAGAAATTGTCATTCTCTAAGGAGATTGAGGCTCGACCCCTCCCTCTCAAACTTAAAGTTCCCATGATCCCGTTGTACAATGGAGACATGGATCCTTATGACCATCTGGATGCATTCAATGTCTAAATGGATTTGCAAATAGTCAATCCTCTAGTTAAGTGGTGAGTTTTCCCTACTACACTAGGAAGTGTACCTCATGCTTGGTTAAAAAGTTTCCCAGCCTACTCAATTTGTAGCTCAAAAAAGTACTAGCAGAAGTTTGTTAGACAATCCAGAGCATTCAAGAGGTAGCTCATTCCCCTTTGCCAACTTGAGATGATCTTTCAATGTAAGCATGAGTCATTGAATACAAGTCTCTGATAAAAGACTTACCAAGTTCTACGAATGAGATGCCAAGCAGATTAAGTGGAAAGAAACATTCAGCCTAGGAAAGCCTAAAATTAAATGTTAAAGGGTTAGCTCTACTCAAGGTAAGAAGAGGAGCAATGTGGATCAAGGTGACCACTCCGATGCGCAAACTACAAAGAAGTCCCATAGGCCCAAAGGCGAGTGGCCTAAGACCTCAACTCGCTATGAGTAATACAGTGTCCTGTCAAACTCTTAGGATAAGATTTTCACTTCAAAAAAAAGAAAGGGAAGACTTTGGGAGACCCACTCCTATAAGGGTCCCTTATAGGCAGAGAAACAAGCAGGAGTTCTATGCCTATCAAAATAAGGTTAGGCACGGCACCTTGAATTGTCAAGAACTTAGGACACCATTGAGGATTCGATCAAGAGAGACTGCTTAAGAGAGTACGTGGTGCAACCTGCAGGCCAACAATCTGAGTGCTCCCTATAGGATCCTGGGTGAGAAAAAACCCATACAATAAGAACCATTTTATGATGTATTTTAAAAAGCCAATGAAAGTATTTTAACTTTTTGCATTGATTACTGGGTAAATTTCTCAGCAAAAGCAAATTGTCCCTGATGCCAATAGGATTAGCTACTCGTTATGCTATAAAAGCATCCAAGGTACAGCTCTTATGTGACCTTGTTTAATTGCCAGCTTTCAAGCTGAGGCATCAGGGCTCATCCTAGAACAATTGCCAGCTTTCAAGCTAAGGTGCCAAGGCTCATCCTTGAGCAATTGCCAGCTTTCGAGCTGAGGCACCGAAGCTCATCCCAAAAACTCATTATCCAACTGTGACCTTCGGTCCAGTTGAGGTGTAGAGATGCTTAAAACAAACTCACCTAAGTAGTTGAGCTGCGGGCTTGCTAAAGCATGGAGATGCTTAAAACATACTTATTACATGATGGAGACTTTTAACCTAGTTAAACTACGGAGGTGCTAAAAATAAACTTGTTTGTTTTTGCAAAAAAATTGTCAACATAAGTTAAAATTCACACAAACAGCACTATACTACAGTGCGATCTTTAAGGCATAGCTTTTATGCAATCAGGTTTGCAACTCTCATGTGACCTGTATGAGCGTTACACATTCATAGTTCAATGATATATGAACCTATTAACAAATTGAAGTGCAGCCGATTAGCCATCTGAGTATTTCACTCAATTGCGATTTGCAAAGATTTGTGTAGCCACTCATATGAGCAGAATATTCAACACAATGTAACACTCACAAAGAGTTCATTTATTAAGAAACCTCGACAAGGTGGAATTACATTAGAAGGCCCAAAGTACATTGAAGTACAATGCCTATAGTTACCATTTCCAGGAATAGAAGACTGGCCTTTAGAAGTTGAACCTTGACCAACAAGAGGACCAGGGGCCTTGCTGAACCCTCGATTTTCTTCCAAGTAGCCTCTCAACTAAAAGCTCCTCCTCAGCCTCACCGCTGGGACTAAGAATTCAAAAAGGTGCTAGAAGATGCAGCTAAGAGGGATGCATCTCATGGTGAAACCAAGAGGTAGTAATCCAAGGTTAGCATAAGACTTTGCCAAGGCCAGCAAGAAGAGCTATCCACGGGAGTCACATGCAGTAGACTATTCACGCCTCTTATCCTCTTGCAATAGGTTGTGCATGCCTCAAACCATTTCGCCAGAAGCCAAACCACCAAAAGCATGGGAGGCTTAATTAAGGTACCCATCGAGCTCCTGTATGGAGAAAGAGGAAGACCATCAGGCTTTAAATAGACCAGCCTATTCTCTTGGAAAATCCAAAGGATATCTAACTGCTCCTGATCGAATAGTTTAGGAAGAAATGAAATTGCCACACCAATGATTAGGAACCATATACAGGAAAAAGGCATGGCCTGGAACAGATGAAGTGAAAGACTTGAAGTCAAAATGACAACTCGACAGAAAATAGATGCAAAGATTTTGACTACACTATGAAGTTTCAACTCCCAGTCCATGAAGCAAACTGAGAGTTGGGGACTTATGTTATGGGCAAAATCCGATTTCACTTAACAAAAAAGCAAAAGCATAAGTAGAAATTGAGAATTAGTTAAAGAAAGCTCAGCACGCTAAGATTGCACTACCTTGCTAACCACAAGGTTGGGATGTGAACAAAGCCTAAAGAAATAGCTTGTTAGAATTCACCTCGCCAGGAGCAGAGCTCGTTTCGCTAGAAGAAGGCCAGCAGTGACCCCGAGCCAAGTATTTCGACTCGTGAGATAGGCACGATGCCCAGCTAAAGATTTGACAAGATAAAGTATCGGATAGACTTATATCATGTCTCAAATCCAGCAAACAAGAGGGGCCCACCCATAGAAAGTCATTTGTAAGAGCCAATCTGTAGGAGATTAAATTGTCCTATATATTTAATTTTTGATGTAACTTATTTACAGCATGTAAAATTACACTTGTAACCTCCCAGCCTCTATATATAGGAGGGAGGAGACCACTATAAATAATTTTGGGTAGAGATACTAAAACTCTATAAAAATTCTTTCCAAAAGCAATAACATTACCATGGACGTAAGGTTCGGTACTATCTGGATTTGGCCAAACCATGTTAAAAGCTTTGTGTTTTCTACTACTTCTCTTTCTTTCCCTATTTTCTACCTCTTGCTAGCTGTATTTGTAATTAGATTATAATTTGAGTCCCAAAAGAATCTCTTCAGTTGGCTGGATTCTGGCAAAACTAAAACCCACCATCAGTAGCTTTTATGTACCAAATAGTGAGGTTCTTATACTTCAAAAAGATAGAGGTGATGTTCTTGTGAATCTAATTTCTGCCTTGCATGCTAGGAAGATCATTAAAAGGGATGTGAGGCTTACTTGGCATTTATTCGAGACACAAAATCGATGGAATAAAAGGTAGAAAATGTGCCAATCGTTCAAGAATTCTTAAATGTTTTTTCGAAAAAACTGCCTGGAATGCCACCAGAACAAGAAATCAAATTTGGTATTAATGTTGTTCTTGGAACTGATCCTAACTTTATTCCACCATATAGCATGGCACCAGCTAAGTTGAAAGAGTTAAAGGTGCAATTGTAAGACCTAGTCGATAAGGGTTTTATTTGACCTAGTACTTCTTTTTGGGGAGCCCATATGTTGTTTGTCAAGAAGAAGGATGGAACTTTGAGACTATGCATTGATTATAGGCAATTAAACAAAGTCACAATGAAGAACAAGTATCCATTGCCTAGAATTGATGATTTGTTTGATCAACTTCAGGGTGCTCAATACTTCTCTAAGACTGACTTGCAATTAGGTTACCATCAGCTACGAATCCAAAGGGAAGACATTCTTAAGATAGCTTTTCGAACACGGTATGGTTACTATGAGTACTTGGTGATGCTTTTTTGACTAACAAATGCTCCTACAGCTTTCATGGACCTGATGAACAGGATCTTCAAACCTTTTTGGACCAATTTGTGATTGTATTCATTAATGATATTTTGGTGTATTCTCCTAATGACCAGACTCATGAACAACATTTGAGATTAGTGTTGTAGACTCTTAGGGAGCATTAACTCTATGCTAAATTTTCAAAATGTGAGTTCTAGTTAACTAATGTAGCTTTTCTAGGACATGTAGTTTCAAAAGAATGCATTAATGTGGATCCCAGAAAGGTAGAAATGGTTCAAAACTGGCCTAGATCCACTTCAGTGACAGAGATTCATAGTTTCTTAGGCTTGGCTAAGTATTATTGCCGCTTTCTGAAAGACTTCTCCCATATATCGACTCTATTGACAAAGTTAACTCAAAAGCATGCTAAATTTGAATGGTAAAATTCATATGAAGCAAGCTTCCAGTGACTTAAGGAGTGTTTGACTGTAGCACCAATATTGGCCTTACCCACCAGTGGCTATAATTATACCATATATTGTGATGCCTCTAGAATTGGTCTTGGGTGTGTTTTAATGTAGCAAGGTAGAGTCATAGCCTATGCATCAAGGTGACTTAAGAAGGATAAACAAAACTATCACACTCATGATATGGAGATGGCTATAGTGGTATTTGCCTTAAAGATTTGGCACCATTATCTGTATGGCGAGAAATGTAAAATTTACACGGATCACAAGAGCTTAAAGTATATCTTTAAGCAAAAGGACTTGAACTTGAGGCAACACCACTAGATGGAGTTAGTGAAAGATTATGATTGCCCTATTTTATATCATCCGAGTAAGGCCAATGTGGTAACAAATACTTTGAGTACAAAATCTATGGGAAGTCTTGCTCACATTGAGGTTCCTAAGAGACCAATCATTTAAGAAATGTATAAGGTAGAAGCTGGTGGAACTCAACTGTACATATCAGAATTTGGAATATTTATGGCTTATGTGCAAGTGCAGTTTCCCTTAGTCAATCAAATTGTAGCTGTATAAGCCCAAGATGCAAACATAAACAGGTTGCTAGATTGAATGAAGAAAGAACCTATTAGCCTAGATCATTCTAAGCTAGATATTTTCCTTAGTTTTAATGTTAAAAAATAATTTTATCTGACAATATATTGTAGAGTTTTTGATTTGTTATTTTACAAGTTTAAAGATATTTTGATTCAAGCTTCAAGAAGATCCAAGATTAGTTTTAGGACTTATTTTATTTGATAGGATCTTTTGTAAATAATCATAGATGATTTTTTTATCTAGAACTATTAATTAAACAATGAGATAAAGAGAATTATTTGAAAATTACTTGAAGAAAAATGAGATTTTATAAAACAGTTTTTTATATCATGAATCGATGTACACATCAATATGTTGAAGAACTTGTGAAAAGTTCATATCATAATCGATGCAACATCGATGTATGAGGAAAATATTTTATACCGAAGGTTTTGAAAATTAGGTACTTTGATGTGTTAATCGATGTTAAGGCTGTAAGCAATTATAGCACTTTGATTATTACACTGATGAGTTAGTAATAACAGGCTATAATCCATGTGTTAATCAATGCAATAACTAAAATTCAGTTATTCTATTATAGATAGTTATAGTAGTTATTCACACCTAACTACCTTCAATATATAAATAATTCTTCATAGTTTTTCTTTAGATTCCAGTGCGAAAAAGTTTGATTAAGAGCAAAACACAATTTTCTCTCTACTTCATTGATACTTTTAAGATTTCTAGATCAAGGCTCATCCAAGATTATTGTAGTTTGTTTGAGATATCCATCTCAAACTCTGGTATTGTAAATTCAATCCCTTTCTTATTAAATTTCATTTATCTGAGATTTTTAGGTATTAGAAATCTATATAGGTTTACAAAAGCCTATTGTAATTCTTCTAGGTTAGCAAGAAACCTATGAATATCTTGTGTTTTGATTGTAAAGACTGACATTTCAAGAGCCGGTCAATCCTAATAGTTTTATTTCAATTTGAAAGGACTTTTGGTTGAAAAAGATCAAGTGGAGCAGACTTGAATTGCAATTTCAATTCAAGTTGAACCATTTTAAAAATCTATGTCTTCAAATTTCTTCTCCTTCTTACATTTTAATTGTTCTTATTGATAATCATTAACCTTCATCATTCTAATATTTTCTAAATATCAACTTTCTGCATAATCTATTAAAATAACATTGAACTTGATACTACTGTATATAATTCTCCATGAGAAAAGGGCAAGATCTGTTCCATTCTGTAATTTAATTTTTCTTTACTGGGACTGACAATTGATATCAGAACTTTGGCTCTTAATACACCTATATCTATTGAAATTATGGATTCTAACTTTTTCTTGTTACCTGAGTGTCCACCTATGCATAAACCTCCTAATTTCAATGAGGAATATTATACCTACTGGAAGCAGAAGATGAAAGATTTCATTGAAGTAACAGATATAGATATGTGGGAACTAGTTAAACAGGGATATGAACCTCCTAAAACTTTGATCAATGGTGAAGTTGAATTTATACCAAAATCTCTCTGGACTAAAAATGAAAGAAAGAAACATTTACTGCCTACAAAGGTAAAATGGATTATTTTAAACTCACTGTCACCAAATGAATATGAAAGAATCTCAAATTGCTCCACTGCCAAGCAAATTTAGGACACACTTGAAATTGCACATGTTGGAATGTCACAGGTAAAGGCTTCAAAGGTGCATGTGCTTGTGTCTTAATATGAGATGTTTAAAATGGAAGAGAGTGAGTCTATTAAAGATTTGATTCAAAGATTCACTACTATTACTAATCACTTGACTTTGCTTAGGAGAAAATTTGAGAATGCAGATTTAGTGCATAAGATTTTGAGATCATTGATAAAAGAATGGCAACCAAAGGTCACTACCATCAAAGAATCTCTGAAAATGGGCATTCTTATAGTTCAGTAGTTATTTGGCAATTTAGAAGAACATGAACTTGAACTAAGAAGGTATAAAAAGAATGGAGATGACAAGAAGAAGAAGACTCTTATACTAAAAGTCGCTGAATCAGATGAAGGAGACTCAGAAACTGATGCAAACACACTAAACAAAGAGGATGTATCTTTACTTAGCAAAAAGCTATAGAGAATCTTGCAAGAAAAGAAAAGCAAAGAAAGGAGAAAGACTACTGTACAAAGAAAGAATGCTAGAAAGAATGAGCAAGGAAGTTTAGTCAGCACTATTCTAACTTGCTTTGAATGTAAGAAACTTAGGCATATCAAGCCAAATTATCCAGTTTATTTGAAGAAATAGTTAGAAAACGAGAGAAAAAAGAAAAAGCAAGCATCCAAGAAGTCTAATTTTGCTGTATGGGATGATGAAGAACCAGAACCAGCTAAAGAGGATGAATCAGATGATGATGCACTACTATGTCTTATGGCTAAATGCAATAATGATAATGAGGCACTTAGAAACAACCCCTTCTTTACTCTTTCTAACTGTGACGATTCTTTCAGTGATTTTGAAAATGATTTTAGTGATCATAGTGATGATGAGGACTTAGATAATATATGTGTTAAATTGTATAATTGAATTGTAGAAACTAGAAAACAATTGACTGTATCTAAAAATCAGTAAAAAATTTTGAGTGAAAATGTCAATTTTCTAGAAAAAGAAAACAGCCAATTGAATGCTAAAAATGGAAAAGGCTATGAGCAATGCAATCAATTTAAATCTGAAATTAAAGTATTGAAAAGAAAATTGCAAAATTTTTCTAACAGTAATCAAAGGTTGGAATATGTTTTGTAGAATCAACAAATGTCTTACAACAAAGCTGGTCTAGGATTTAGACAGCAAACTTTTAAATCAAAACCTACGAAAATCACTTGTTTTTATTGTAATCGTAAAAGACATCATATTAAAAATTGTGCCTTTAGAAATGGCACCTATTTGCTAAGACCAAATGAAAAACTGGTCTGGCTACCCAAAACTGTGATCCCTAGAAAATTTCCAGTATTTCACACTAATACTAATGGAGCCAAAATTCAATGGGTACCACTAATATTTGTGTAAACTTTGTTTTATAGGAATGCAAGAGACAAGGAACTAATCTATGGTTTCTAGATAATGGATGTTCAAGATATATGACTGGAAACAAAGATGAATTTATTTGTTTCACACCTATTAAAGGAGGTAAGGTTACTTTTGGAGATAACTCCAAAGGAAGAGTCAAAGGCATATGCAGAATTGGTAAGTAATCAGAATGTTTTATCAATGATGTTTTGTATGTAGATGGTTTGAAACTCAATTTACTAAGTATAAGTCAATTCTATGATAAAGGAAATAAAGTAATCTTTAACTTAGATAAATGCATTGTTGTAAATGGTATTGATAATCAACTTAAACTAGTAGGACACAGGGTTAACAATGTTTACCTGTTTGATTTAAATTCTGAAAACAAAGATTTCACTAAGTTCTATGAAAAATATGGCATAAAATATAATTTTTCTACACCTAGAACACCTCAGTAAAATGGTGTTGTTGAAAGGAAAAACAAATGTCTAGGTGAAATGGCAAGAACCATGCTTAATGACAACACACTTTCAAAGTCTTTTTGAGAAGATGCAGTTAACACCACATGCTATATAATGAATAGGGTACTTTTAAGACCAATTTTA
>JANHAO010019353.1:0-13252 GCA_026873985.1 Saraca asoca
TGATAAATAAAATATTTTTATTTCTAATAAATTTAAATTATAATTAGAAACAAATAAATAATTTTTACATCAAGAATATTTGTTTTGACCAACTAAATAAATTTAAAAAAAATAATTTGAAGGCTTAGAATAGAATAAAAAAAAGGCTTAAAATATAAATTAATTTTTTCAGAATTAAATTTATTCCATTTCAATAACAAGAATTTTATTTTCCAGTATATCTTTACACAAATGCTATTGACACAACAATTTAAAAGAAAAAGGGGAATAAAAAAAGTTATATTATAATAAAAATGAAAAAATAAAAAAAATATTTAATAAATAATTTATTTTTTTAAAAAAATATTAATTTATAATCTAAATTAAATGAGCAATTTTTGCACTAAAATTTTTTTGATCAAATAATTTATTTTTTATTTTTAAAATTATTAATTTATAATTCAAAGTAAATTAAGCAATTTTTTTCTTCATTTCTCTGGAAAGCCTTTGCCCCCTGATTGGTTGTGCAAAAAACAGGGGGAAAACTTGATTCCGCGGACAATAAGGGTGAAAAACAGTGTTTGCTTCTGATTGGTACTGCTCGGAAAACAGTATCCGTGGAAAATGGGCTGAAAACTGGACGTGGGCCCCACGAAATTTTTTTCCGCACACATAAATGCACAGTACACCCGGAAGATGCACAGTACACCCATATACGCAGAAGCTGGTCCCTTTTTTTTATTTCTTTTTTCTTATTTTTTTTGTAAAAAAGAAAAAGAAAAATAGTTTTTCAAAATTTCAATATTTTATATTAAAAAAACATAAAATAAAAAAAATAGAAATAAAAAAAAGAAAAAAAATTGTTGTAACAAATTTCTCAGTTAATTTTTTTCTTTTTTCTTATTTTTTAAAAATAAAAAATAAAAAAATTATTTAAAAAAATTACAATGCATAAAAAATTTAAATATTCAATTTTTTTTAAAAAAGTATTTTTTTTATTTTTTAAAAAAGTAAAATCAAAAATATAAATCAAAAATTTTATTTTTTAAAATTTTTTTATTTTTTTCATAATTTTATTTTTTATTTTTATTATAATTTAAATTTGTTAGAAGTAAAAAAAATTATTTATCAAATTTTTTCTTATAATTATTTCGTATCCTTCCCCTTTTCTTTCCTCTTATTTTCCTCTCAACCAATCAACAAACTTCTCTTTTTCTTTCCTTTTCTTTCCTCTTATTTTCCTTACTATCAATAAATATTTTATCCTTTTTCTTTTCTCTCATTTCTTTCTTATCCTTTTCTTTCCTCTCATTTTCTTTTCTCTTTTTTTTTCCCTTCTAACAATCAAGGCCTTGCTGTGTAATCAAAAGCTGTGCACTGTACGTTTTCTTCGAATTTTCCGTGCAGAAGCCGCGGGCCCCGCGTACAATTTTCCGAGCGTTTTCCGTGTGCACTGTTTTCCTCTTGCTACCAATCACGAGATTGTACTGTTTTTCACCTACCTTTTCTGCGGAAACTCCTTTTCCGTGCGTTTTCCGCGCAAACAATCAGGGGGTAAATTCTGGTTTGCTGGTCTTTTATTTAATTCTTAACACTTGGCTCTTAGTCTTGTAATTTGCTGTCCTTTTTGCAAGGGTAATTCTGATCTCTCACCTGAAAATCTTAGTTTATTAATTTTTTCTTGTAGATATATTTTCCAATTCCTACGCTGACGGTGATTAAGACGATAGAAAACGCCAGGGAAGTTGACCAGCTTATGTCCTTCTTCTTGTCTGTGCACAAAATGCAATTGTGAGCAGTGACGTAACATGTGATTGTGGAAGATTCTCAGCTGATCGTAAATAATTAATGAGAAGTTATTGCTTTAAGATAAAGAGAGATAGGAAAATATAAACTAACGAAAATATATATCTTTTAATTTAGAAATTTTGAGTCTCACGTTTTTACCATATAGTAAAAAGAATTTCATCATAGGAACACTTTTCTGTACGGATATTTATTTATTTATTTAATTTTTTTAGTCCATTTCAGATTTCTTAATTCCAATATTTGTTACAAAATATAAGCTTAAGCTTTGCTTGCAGAGTTTGGTGAATTAACAAAATTACAGAGTAACGATTTTTTTATTTTTTATAATTTTTTTTATAAAAATTTATCATTTTTGTGAAATTTTTTTATTATTAATCACAATTTTAAACAAAATTTAAAATTTTGTACATGTTATATATAAATATATATATATATGTGTGTGTGTGAAAAATACACAAAAAAGAAAACAAAAAATTATAACTTGAATAATGCTGAATCCATATATATATCCTCGTAATGTTCACATAAGACTAATCACAATCATTAAAATTTTGTATGGATGCCATAACTTCTAAGACAATCAAATGGTCTTAATTAATTTTGTGAGAGCATTGTAAAAAGGTCAAAGTGTGTATTCCGCATTTTTCATTGCGGTTCAATCAATCAAAATGGTGGCACAAAATGTTGGAAACGCTTTATGAAATAATTATTTATTTTGAAAAATTGCAATTGAAAAGAATACAATTTTTTTATAAAGGTAAAATACATTTTTTTTTTAATTATATTTCAATGTCAACTTATCTCTTTTAACTTTAAAACATGAAATTTATTTTTTTAAAATTTTAATTTGAATAAAATTGTCAAAACGTCAATTTTAATGGACCTCTATGATTTTCAATTATCTTCCTTCTTTGTTGTAATTACAAGATGGAACTGAAATTTCTAAGAATAACAGTGGAGTTAATCCTTTTTCATTCCATCGGTTTTAATTTAGAATTTGTTTATTTTCTCTTTTTATTTAATCAACTCTAACAACAAAACTTCCTACTTTTTGTTCAAGCTTATTTCATTGAAGGTTAAGAAGTTGTCATTAACACTTTAAGCATGTGCGTGTATGATTTTATCAATTTAATAGATATCATTCTTTTAATTATTTCAATTATATAGATGAATTAAAGTTTTATTGGATATTGAAATTGTAAATGGACTTGGGAGTAATGTAAGATTTAGCATGTAAAATAAAGAATAAGAGAAAATAATTACCAAATCTTATTAACGGTGTTTGAAGATTCAAGAACCTTTGATGGTCAATATACATCATAATCAATATAAGTATGATCTTGAGAGAAGTTTTTAGATCATTAAGATTGCAATAGAAAATCTGTCCTATGTAACCTAGCAAAATGAATCTAGAAGATTGAAAGATGGCTCTATCATATAGATATACATCCATTATTTAGGATTTAAGATACGACCGATTAGGCCTTCCAATAGGGTGTATATAACATAGGACTTATTACTTAATGCTTGTAAGTGGTCCCTTGGTGTATTAACAATTGGCAAGATTTTAGATAGCATTCAAATCTTGGGTTGTAATTTGATACTCCTTAGCTGTGGTCCTCCACCCCCTCTCACCAAAAAAATCTTAGATGATTTTATATATATGTATAGTAATTTTAAATTATCCTTTTAAAAAATTAAAAAATTGTATATATTATATAAAATTTGATACTTGGTTTACTCAAAATTTAAAATCCTAGCTCCATCGTTCACAATAATAATCTGTTGACGTTGGAATTTGGTTTATGCGAAGGGTTCCAAATTCCGGCCAATGGGAGATGAGTTCCAGGATCCAATGCTGCTTCCGAAGTGTAGAAGGAGATGATCTAAGGAGAAGAAGTAGAGGGAGCGGGAGAAGTGTGACACAGTGTTTTTAACGTGGTTCAGCTAAATCTGGGCGGCACCAGACCCTACGTCCACGGCAGAGATTTTATTGATATGAAGGATTATTTTTACAGAGTTTTGGCTTATAATATGCCAGCCTCCCTTCTCTTCCTCTTTTAACAATGCAATCCTATTTATAGAGGAAGAAGAGATCATATGCATTAATTACAAACTACAGTTGCGTTACATCAAGAAATAAATGAAAAAGACAGTAAAATACTACAATCTGGCTGTTGCAGGATGTAGGCTGCGGGGTGGCCCCTCTTGTCGGTTGTGGACTTGTATCTATGCACATCCGTTGTTTGGCGTTGTTGTACCGTGCGAGGTGTCTGTCATCCCGAGTTGGGATTCCTAGCTCGGGATTGTTATGTAAGGTCGCTGTAGCGAGCTCGATACTGCTGTAGTGAGGTAGCGAGCTTGAGCAGGATGGTTGACTACCTGACGAGCTGGTCTTATGATCACCTCGCTGTATCGCTATTTGGCAGCGAGCAAGGTGAAGCTCATTGGGTGTCTTCAGCAAGCTGGATGATTTTGGCCTCTGTCGGGCTTGGGTCTATTGCGTTCTCCTAAGGCCGCTTTTTGCCTATAACATAAGCCCCCCAACTCTCAGTTTGCTTTGTGAATCGGGAGTTGTAAGTTTTTCGAGGCTATATTCGTATCTCTAGTCAATGTCCTTGCTTGACCGGATTGTCGTTTCAGATGTCTTTTCATTCTGCTTTAGACCATGCTTTCTTCTATTTGCCATTTTTGGCCATTGGCGTGGCATTACCACTGGTTTTGGGCTATTGAATGAAGATCAGTTAGATGTCTTTTGGATTCTTCAATGGGTCGAGTGGGTCTTTTTATAACTTGGGGGGTTTTCTTTTCCTTTTGCCCTAAAAGAGTTTGAATGGAAGAGGCTGAAGAGCCCCCTGCGTTTTTGGTGTCTTGGCTTCTAACAAAGCTTGTCGAGACATGGATGGCCTGTTGTAGAGTGTCGAGAGGTATGGATAGCCTATCGCACATGGCTTCACCTTAGGATCCGTCTGGCGGGCTCCTGGGGAGTCTTGTGTAGATCCCGGATTACTTCCTCCCGACGTTGCTTGTGGGTTGCTGCCTGGCTAGTTGACTTTTTGATTTACTCTAGGTCTAGCTTAAGAGGATATGCCGGAGGGAAATAAGCAAGAGCAGCTGAAGGTTGTTGTCCTTTCTGCAGGTGAAAGTTCACTGACCGGTGCTCGGCGTTCTACTTTTTGCAGGAATGGTAGTACCAGGCCTTTGAGCTTCTTGCCTTTATTTCTGCATTTCTTCTTCTAATGTAATTTTGTCTTATTGAGTGAGGTCTTTTTGCTGTATAAGCTTTCTGAATGTTGTAACGGATGCTTTGTGCATCGTTGTTTGTAAATTTTTTATGATTAATAAAATGTTTCTTTGGCTAATCAATTGCTCTTTAGTTTTCTACTTTTTACTTAGTTGTTCTCAGCGAGTGAGAGTAAGGTCACATGTGAGCTACGAATGATGAGAAATCAGGTGCGTGAATCATGATTTTTTGGTCGTATGCCAGCCATGCATGTATGTCTTGTATGAGAGCTGTGACGAGTTCATTCTGGCGTCCTTGCTATGTGGCGAGCTGGCTGTCTATCGTTTAGTTTGGAAATGCTGTTGGGGTAGGCTCACAGGCCGTCTTACCCTTGGCTGCGAGGTAGGCTCTAGGCCGTCTCACCCTCGAACGAGAGGTAGGCTTTGGGGCCGTCTCACCCTCGGACATGAGGTAGGCTCTAGGCCGTCTCACCCTCAGCTACGAGATAGGCTCTAGAGTTGTCTTGCCCCCAGATAGGTTTTGTGTTTGTGCTATCGTGAGGTAGGCTCTAGACCGTCTCACCCTCGGATGTGAGGTAGGCCTTGGGGCCGTCTCACCCCCGGACTCGAGGTAGGCTCTAGGCCGTCTCACCCTTGGACAGGTTTCATTTTTGTTAAGATGACGAGTTGTCACATAGCGAGGTTGCGCATTCATACCATAGCGAGCTCGCTACCCAATGGTCAAGGAATTCGTGCTCTTTGTTCGCAGTAGATGTGGCTTGCTCTGGATGTATCGACGGGGTAGGCCTTACGCCGTCTCACCCCCGGATGAATCCTTGTAATGGCGGAGTGAAAACTCTTTGTCTAGACAATGCCTTTTCAGCCAATCGACAACTCGCATTAGTTCAGTATACAATAGTTGATGCAACTAATCACCATTAATGACAATTGAATGTTACAGGATTAGAATATGGTTCTGATGAAGGGCTCAGGCTCTTGGGTGACAACTCACTGAGCCTGTCGAGCGCGCTATCCTGGTGTCATTACCACATAATCCTGCAATCGGCCTCTTCTGATGAGGTCTTCAATGGCGTCTTTTAGTGCTCGACACTCTGAGGTGGTATGTCCAGCCTCATTGTGGTAAGCGCAGAATCTGCTTGATCTTTGGACTTGGGAGTTGCTCTCATCGGCCTGGGCCTTCTGAAGTCCTCATTATTCTTTTCCGCGGTGAAGATTTTATCCTGTGTATCAGACAGGATGCTGTAGTTTTTGAAGCGACCTCTAGGTAGCTGAGGCTTCACCTTCTTCGTGGATTAAGGAGTGGGATCGTCGTGACTCTCGCTACCCTTCCTTTTGCTCGTGGTGGGACCGCTGGGGTTCGCTTTATGCTTGGGTTCCTCCATTCCAAAGGTTTCTTCCCATCTTATTTGTTTGGCAGCTCGCCCGTAGAATTTAGCAAGGTCTCGAGCTGGGGACTTGTAGAGGCTCCTATACAGTTTGCCATCTTTGCGAAGTCCCGCTGAGATTGCCATTAAAATACTTTCCTCGGAAGGATTTTTCACTGAGTTTGCCTCGTGCTTGAATCGAGCTATGTAGTCTTTGAGTGACTCACCCTTGCGCTAGAAGATCATCGCGAGATGGCAAGGGGGCGCAAGCTATTTCTTTAGTGCCTAGTACTGATCAACGAATTTTCTTTGGCACTCCTCCCAGCCATTAATGCTATGGGGTGGAAGGTGCCTGAACCATGCCCGAGACGTTCCCCCTAATGTGGTGGGAAAGACGCGGCACTTCACCTGGGGGTTAGCTATCTGGAGGTCCATCTAGGTATTGAACGCATCCAGGTGGTCACTCGGGTCGCTGTTCTTATCGTATAGTAGGATCACGGGCACTTTAAGCTTCTGTGGGAGAGGTCGCGTCTCGATCTCCATAGAATATGGAGAGCTTTCCTCACAACGAGGCTAATGGCTTTGAGGTTGCAGATGTTCTTCTAGCCGTTCGAGCCTGCAAAGGATTTCCTCCATTGTCCGGTTCTGTGTTTCAGACTGAGGGGTAGAGCTTCCTACTCGTTACGAGCCCCCCAGTTACTGACTATTATGATCTTTGTGAGTTTCTCTTTGAGCTTCCTTACGAAGCTGCTGAAGCTGTGCCATGATTTCCTCTTGTCTCTAAGTGCTTTAAGCTTGGGCTTGCGCCAATGCCTTGACGGTTTCAGCCAGCTCTCTTACCGTGCTTTCGAGCACCGGATGGGTTTGGCCAGACGTTTGAGCCTCTTGAGTTTCAGGAGCAACAATAGACTGTTGGTGAGCCTCTATAACAGGAGTGTCTATCAGTTGGAGGGCTGGAGTGGTCAAACTCCGAACGGTTCTTACTCTCGCCATCGTTGGGCTGCAATGGGGACTTCAGAGATCATATGGATTCCCACAGACGGTGCCAAAAATGTTGACATCGAAATTTGGTCCAAGCAAAATGTTCCAGATTCTGGCCAACAAGAGATGAGTTCCAGGATCCTATGCTGCTTCCGAAGTATAGAAGGAGATGATCTCAGGAGAAGAAGTAGAGGGAGCGGGAGAAGTGTGGCACGGTGTTTTTAACGTGGTTCAGCTAAATCTGGCGGCACCGGACCCTATGTCCACGATGGAGATTTTATTGATATGAAGGATTGTTTTTACAGAATTTTGGCTTATAATATGCTAGCCTCCCTTCTCTTCCTCTTCTAACAATGCAATCATATTTATAGAGGAATGAAGGATTACATGCATTAATTATAAGCTACAATTGTGTTACATCAAGAAATAAATGAAAAAGACAGTAAAAGACTACAATTCGGCTGTTGCAGGATGTAGGCTGCGGGGTGGCCCCTCTTGTCAGCTATGGACTTATATCTATGCACATCCGTCGCTCGATGTTGTTATACCATGCGAGGTGTCTGTCATCCCGAACTGGGATTCCTAGCTCGGGGTTGTTATGGAAGGTCGCTGTAGCGAGCTCGATGCTGCTGTAGCGAGGTAGTGAGCTCGAGTAGGATGGTTGACTGCTTGACGAGCTGGTCTTATGATCATCTCACTGTATCGCTATCTGGCAGCGAGCGAGGTGAAGCTCGCTGGATGATTTTGGCCTCTGCCGGGCTTGGATCTGTCGCGTTCTCCTGAGGCTGCTTTTTGCCTATAACATAATCTATGTCATGTAACAAGATATGGATGGTGGTTGACGGGTATTTTTCCTCTCAACAAGTAATTTTATTTAACACAAAAGGAAAAAAATTAAAAGAAAGAGTAACTACAACTAATAAAATTTAGAAGTATAACAGCTAATCTAAATGATCAGACAATTCAAACTAATTTAGAACAAGAAATTAAATTTATTCAAGTCATTGTTTAATTAAATTTGTCGAAAAATTGTATCATTTTATAAAAGGAAGAGTTCTCCAAAAATTTCTCTCAATTTGTTATTAGATATTCCTTCCAAAGATCCAGCTGTTGGAGAGCTGTAAGAGTTAAAGATTTTAATAATAAGAGAGCCAAACATTAATCTGCATAGAAGTGTCAAAGTTTGAAAGGTTTCATTATGAATAATATTTAAGTTGATAGTTTTATATAAATTAAAACTCAAATGAAATTAAGTATTAGATTTTAAAGTTGAAGAGATAAATTGACACTAAAGTATAATCTCAAGGAGGTACAGTGTAAGTTACCCATTTTATAAAACTTACAAGTCGAGAATGAATATATATTACTTCAAGTACAGTGTAAAGAAGCAAATCCCAAATTTTAGTGAAATATGTAGTTTTCCAACTTTCACTGAACTTATGTAGTTTATAATGAGGGATGTGAATGTAGTAATACATACTTAATTTATTTTGGCAAATTATTTTCACCTCTTTTGTAGTTTATTTTAATTATATTTATATTTATCTATTTTCATAAATATATATATTTACATTTTTTATTTGTGTATTTTAAAAGTTCATTCATTTCTTATGCATAGAAAAATACAGGAAATGGTAATATATTTCTGAAAATAAAAAGAGGGGAATATAATTAGATTAAACCTTGAATGATGTGAATGTAATTTGTTCTATTTGAAAAAATTATATTTTACACCCTTAAAATTTCATTGAGTAATAAATTATCCTTGCCCTAATCATTAAAAACCTACAAATCACCAAAAATTTAAAACGAATGGAAAAAAGCTACGAAAATATTAACTGACCATCGGTTTTAATCCTAAACTAATAAATGCATTGTATATATATTGTTGAAATCTTATTTTTTTCCAAAAAGACATAAAGTTTGTATTAAGTATATTATTGATCCCAATTATTAGTAAAACTTAGATTATAAAATTCATATTTTAATGATGAAATAAAATATTTAATTTAAATTTTTTTATCTTGTAGACGTAGAAAAAGCCTGTCCATAGAATATATACAACATATTTCTAGTTTTTAATTAAAATTTATCATCACTTAATACTTTCATACTTTTCTTGAAACTTTAAAAGGTAATTTATAATTTTTTTGAAGTTTAAAAATGTAATATATAAATTTTTAAAGTTTAAAGGAATAATTTATTATTTAATAAAATTTTAAAATTTTAAAATATAATTTTTCTTTTATAATTTGATATATATTTTTTTTGTACATTAAGGGCAGGAGATTTAAACTTAATCTCTTATAAACTATCAAGTCTCTCGCTGTTAGCACATGACACTTTTTTGACTTGACAATATTAATTTAGATGTTAAATATTGTTTACAAATATATATTTTAAATTTCATGTCAGAAATAAATAAAAATTAGATAAGGACACCAAGATTTAACAAAATTTGTGGTGAACCCATGCCGTTAGCTTTACAGATAACTCGTCCCCAATGCTCAGACTCGCAGCTCACATCTTCAACTTGTTAGGGAACCAAATTCACCGCTCTACAAATCTGAGGATAGAGGTTACTTTTATTTTAAAAATGGATCATCATCATTTTGGTCGTCCACGTCGTCGTCGGCATCATCTTATAAATAGATATAAACCAATTTTTTATTTGTGGGATAGCTACATAATTAATAAAGCTCATATGCATCTCTTTTTCTATTTTTTTTTTACTGAAAATTTGATAGAATTTTGCTTCATTTCACTTATTTTCTTTTATATCGCTTTCCTTGTAATATACCATTTTAAAATTATGTTTATAAATTATTTTATAAATTGTCGATCAAAATATATTCTCTTTCAAAGTATTATGCTTCATTGTATTTTTGGAAAAATTGTAAACACACAGCTTTAATTTTTGAATGATTAGATTTTTCATCATATTTAAAAATTTATAATAAATCCTAAAATTACAACTAACCTTGAAATTAACTCCACTTGTCGACTTGAAAAACACTTGTTGTAAACCCATGACTTTCACATTATATATATATATATATATATATATTTAAATTCAAAATTTGCATGAATATTAGCTTCCCAACACGTTTTAATTACATATAACATATTATGGGTAAAATTCGATATCACAAAATGGGTTGGCAGAAGTCCAATAGAAATCAAGTCCAACAAAGAGGTCTAGTTTGCTTGACTTTGGGGTCACTGAGCAACTAGCTCGCCAGTAATAAGTCTTAGCTCGTTGATAGCTCGAGCTTGTAACTTGTTCAAGTCCGACCTCGCAAAACAAAGACGTCCGCAATGTCTCACCCAGCTAGAAGCCTGTTGAGGTCGAGCAGACAGCCAACGGACAACTTGCACCACCATCTTACAAAATGCAGCCCAAGGGACCCACCTACGAAAAGCATTTCACATAAATCAATTAACAGTCTGCAGAAGCCAACTTATTGTACTTCAGACTGTCTTGTACATTTATTATTTGATGTAACAGAAATATAACTTGTAAATTTACCATTGTTACATCCTCTCCTCTATAAATAAGAGAAAGAAGCCCTCTGTAAAAAAAGTCTAAGAACATTGTACTGAAACTCTGTAAAATTGTCTTCAGATAAATAAAACACAACCGTGGACGTAGGGACTGGTGCCGTCCGATTTTAGCCGATCCATGTTAAACCCCTGCATTCTTTGCTCTTCTCCTTCATCCTCCGGCCATTCTACGCCTTCTTACTATCTTAACAACCGGATAACAGCTTGGGTTCCAAAAAAATCCCTCAGGTTGGCTGGATTAAGTAGAACTAAAATCCACCGTTAACATTTTGGCACACCGGTGGGACCCATCCATTTTTTGTGTTCCGGTTTTATTTTTTGCACAACTATTATGGCCAGAGGAAAAGCCATCAAGAAGTCTGATATTGTCAATAACCAGCTTGAAGGTTATACGACAAGTTCTTCTACCGCCTGAACCAATAATGGTTTGGCCCCCACAGCTCACCGCTAGCGTCAGCGGATATTTGAAAACATGGTGAAAGAGTTGGCCAAAGCTATCAAAGTGCTGATGCAAACAAAAACTTTGTGCTCGCAGCAGCAGGCTGAGATCATAGTGCAGCTCCAACAACTACGTGAAGGAGCCCAGGGGAAGCCAGCTAGACAAAACGTCAGGTCGTTAGCTTAACTTACCTTTCCAATTCTTAGAAGAGGTTGAAGGTTTGTCGAACTCGTAGGGACTATGATGACTCGCAACTGGGATGCTCGCATAGAGCTGAAAGCTTGAATAGGTCCAACTGAGGATGCACCTCGGGTCGCAACCAGGAATGAAAAAGGAATAAGTGATCATCCAGCCCGCAATCTGAAATGCAAGACTCGATCATGAAAAAAGTGCTACAAAGGATAAAGTGACTAGAAGAACGCCCTCAAACCCAAAGTGATCAACCTCACTGCGATGAAAGTTCGCCATTTCTGTGGAACTTGAAACTTATCCTCTTCCGCACAAACTCAAGGTTCCCACGATCCCACCGTACAATGGAGATAGTGATCTATGTGACTACTTAGATGCATTTAATGTTCAGATAGATCTCTAGACAACTGATCCTCTAGTCAAGTGTAGGGTCTTCCCTACTACGTTAGGAAATCTTCCCTAAGCATGGCTCCAAAATCTCCCAGCTCGTAGTATTGGTAGCTGGAAGGAATGCCAGAGAAAATTCATTAGTCAGTACAGAGTATTGAAAAGGCAACTCACACCACCCTGTCATCTCGCAACAATCTTCCAATGGAGGGATGAATAGCTAAAAGACTACATTGCTCAGTTTATGTGCGAGGTCAACAACATGGATGATCTTTCGGACGAGTGTGTTTTGATAGCCATCTCTACGGGACTTTGCAAGGATGGGAAGTTGTACAAGAATATTTACAAGTCCCTAGTCAAGGATCTGGGTGATTTCTATGAACGAGCGGCAAAGCAAGTTAGGTGGGATGAAACCTTCAATTCAAAGAGGCCTGAGGCAGGCAGCTCCGATCAAAAGAAGAAAAGAAGCAATCATGGAGATGTAAAGGATAGTCCCAATCTCCAGATCACTAAGAGACCTAGAGATGAGCGATCTCGGTATCCAAGTCGTTATGAACACTACAACATCCTATTAAATACTCCAGATGGGATATATGCAACAGAAAGGGACAGAGAAGACTTCAGGACTCCTACTCCTTTGAGAACACCTCGTGTGGGAAGAAACACGAACACATTTTGTGCTTATCACAATGAAGTGGGGCATAATACTTCGGATTGTCGAGCCTTTAGGGAGGCAATTGAAGACCTAATTAAGAGAGGGCGCTTAAGAGAGTATGTGCTGCGACCTGCAGTACATCAACTTTCTCAGCCTTAGTGGAATCTCGAACAAGAACAACCAGCTATAGTGAGAACTATATATGGATCTTGTAATGTGATGTGTAAAAGCAATTCGAATCCTACACATGTAGTCTTTGTAAATTCTCTAGTAAATGTCAATTTAGTACAAAGTTCCTGAGGAAGTGAGCTTCCCCCATTCTAACTTGTTACTATATCCTTTTAAGTTGTAATCTCATTAGAACGACCTACTTACCTGTACCATCCTAATGTGATCTAGCATGCATATGACCAACTTTCTCAAGCACCATATGCATGTGATCTTCAACTAGCTTTCTTAAGCACCATATGCATGTTGCAACCTTGTCATGCACATGATCAACTTTCTTAGGCACCATGCGCATACAATCTTACCATGTGTGTTGGGTTTCCAAGACCAAGGAGGCAGCCATGGCTGTAAAATTTCAAAAAATTTTCTCCCCTTAGGTTAAGGAAACTTCCCCAGATCCACCAGAATAAGGTT
>JANHAO010019354.1:0-13257 GCA_026873985.1 Saraca asoca
AATTAATATTTTTAATTAATTAATATTACATTAAAAATATTAATTTTACATAATTTTATATAAATTAATTATTTATATTAAAAAAATTAATTTAATATAAATATTAATTAATATTAAATAACATAATTTTATATTAATTTAATATTTTTATTATATTAAATTATTTATGATGGAATGAATATTTTATTATTTGATGAAATTTTACATTTTATGGAATGTAAAATTCCATTCATTCCATCCAACCAAATCACAATCCTTAATTCTATTTTCTATTCCTTTTCCATTCAATCCAACTAAACACCACCTAAAAATAAAATAAAATCAAATACATTACATGCTCCTTGGAACCGTATGGTAGCATGATTAATAACCAAAAAAAAAATTAACTTAAAAAAATATATATATCTTTTGAACCGGCCTAACCTGGAAAAATTTCATGAATGCTACCAAATTCTTGTTTTCGGTCTTGCTATTAAGTATTAACATTGGTTTGGGAATTGAGAGTTGACGACGATATGATTTTAGAGAAAGAAATCCAACCTGGGGGGAAAACTCGAGTAATGTTTTCTAATTTCGAGAGAACGACAAATCTAATCACCTTATTAATTTTAAAAATATTTTTAATTTTTAAATTTAATGTAATTTTTATATAATTATTTTTACCGTAGATCAATAACTTAATTACTTTAGTGTCCATGATTTATTGATAAATTATATTGATGGTGGAAAATGTGTTTAGATTTGATCAATGTCAGTGCAAAACTTAGATTTTTTTTTTTCCATGTTCCCTGTCGTTGTATGGTTGCAGATTGGAGATTTGTTGTTTTTTTGATAAAATGAAAATCAAATATGTACAAGTTATGGGTGCAATGCTAATACATTTATTTCAGAAATATGAAGATTTGTACGATTTCTCAGCAGTATCTTTTGTTTTATTCTTGTCAACATAAACGTTTTTAGTCACCTTAATAATGAAATTTTACTATTACTTTTTATTATATTCTTACATGTTAGATATTTTAATATTATGATAAAATAAATATTAAAATTAAGAAATTAATTTTTTGATTTATCATAATATAATAGAAATTTATCTTTTTATAATATTTGCTACATATATAAAATATAATAAATTTATAAATATATAATTTAAAAATATTTAAATATTTTTATTTGAAATGCATTATATGTTACAAAATAAAAATAAAATAACATATGTTAAATCTTGAGATAAGATAGTTCATGACAGAATAGGAATTATGATCCTTGCTTTATCCCAGAATTTAGAATAAGACAAACTTTTATCTCATACCAATTCCAAAGGATAAAAACCCTTCTTATCTCCGGACCCACACGACAATCCTCCACGCGATCTATAAATTGTTTGACAAATTACGATCCCCAATTCAACGTTTAACTCATGTGAATACCAGGCAAAACAAAGGGCGCTTAACTCCTTAGTTATACTATTTCTATTCTCCCGTGGGTCCCGTTTAGCTAAACAGCTCTAATAAAAACTTATATTGTAAGAGTCTTTTTTATAAACTCTATTATTACAAATGTTGTCTAAAATAAATTAATTTACGTTTGAATACATATTTTAATAAGAATTTATAATTATTGTATATTTATTTGTATGTATAAAAAGCACTTATAATTATTGAAATTATTAAATAAAACAATGATAAATATTTATTATTATTAAATTTTAAATAAAAAAAAATTACATTTGTATGTCTTGTCTATTATTTTATCTAGTTACTACATATACAAATTTTATCTTTAAATAGTTAATATCCTCTTAACAAAAATAATATGATTTATATAATAAATACAATTAGTTAAAAAATTTAATACAGTGAATATAAACTTTAAATTTAGAACACACCATAAAAAATAGAGCCCAAACAAAATCAAAATTCTAAACAACCCTCCATTCCATTTATGAAATTATGGGGAAATTCTAAATGCTATTGGTTTTATGGTTCTATATTTTTATTATATTTTCTGATATCATTCCTGTAAAATTTTTGAAAATGAAGAAAATTAAGAATTCTGAATCTTGTTGATCTTTTCAAGAGTATGGATTGGTATTTTTGCATTTTGTTAAGGATTTTTATTTTTAGAATTATCATAAAAACATCTTTCAAGTAAGCTCTTTCTTATTTCTGAAATATTTTTTTTTATGAATTATATGAGAAAGCTTATATAAATAAGCTCTGACCAGCTTATAAGCAAACAGTAAATTAATACAATATACTTATCCAAATAATTTATAAAATCTATATAAATTCTTATTTCAATAAGATATTGATAGGTTTAACTATGCTCGTTTAATTTAAAGCCAACTCAGCGATAACTCTTCCTTGTTAAGGATGCACTATCTGTTTTGTAGATAAGGTTTTCCAGGGACAATGTCAAAAGTCCATTCATGGATGCATTGACCTATCTGCAATAGAAAGGTTACACGTGGCACTATTGAATTTGTGTGTCCGGGTATTGACCATTTCGGCACCTATTTACCCCATTATTTGACAAAATGTTAAATTACGATTTTGTCCAAAATTGGATACGACTGGAATTCAACCCTAAAAATATTAATGAGGTTGTTTTGATGAGACAGAAGCCCGTTTTACTTGAGGAGGACATAGTTTTGCTTGAAAATTTTATTTTTGGTGATCATCTATATTAATTATAATTAATGATTAAATTCATTCATTATAATTAAATTTAATTTTATTTATCAAATATTTATTATATATACAATTATGAAACATATTTATAAATTAATTATAGTTATTAATTTTATTTATTAATTATTTATATCTATTACATTTATTAATTATTTTTAATGATCATATTTATCAATTAATTATAATAACTAATTAAATTCATTTTATATTTATATTAAATAATTCAATTATTTAAAGAATTCAATTATCATTAATTATTCCTTCACTATTATATTTAAATTAGAGATGACAAATGAATTATTTAAATGAATTTGTATTGAATCACTAATGGATTAATATACAATGATTCATTTATACCTAATCAAAAATTTATACAGGTTAATGGATTAACCCATGATCCACACACACACACACACACACACACACACACACATATATATATATATGAGATCAAATTCAATCCATTTATTTATCTATTTAATAATATTATTTTTATATTATTTTATTCTATCATTTTTATTGTTATTATTTTTCTTATTATTTCAATTATATTTTACTGTCACAATTAAAAAATAATTTTTTACTATTAAAATTTTAAATTATATTTTAATTTTATAATTAAAAAAAATTTACAATTAAAAATTTAAATTATACGAGCTACAAATTTGAAAGAATTAATAAATTAAAAATAAGAATAAAAAGTTTTTTTATTGTCATATTTTCTCTTTTTTTTTTCAAATTTTTCTTTATGTTATATATATAATATGTATAAAAATGAAAATCGAATAAATGTGATTCGAAATTAGAATTTTTTTAAAATTTGAAATATTTAGAATAAAAAAGTACATATTATTTGAAATTGGTATTTCTTTTAAAAAAAGCTTAAAAATTTACTACAATAAATAATTGATCACTAATCTTTAAATGAAAAAATTTAAAGCTAAATATATTACATAAATAAATATTAATTGACTCTTGAAAAATTTTCAACTACAAGTATCTTTACAAGGATCAAAATACTAAATATATAATCTTTTTTATCATACAAAAGATACTAAATATACCTTTTTTTTATCCTATTATAATGTTAAATATAAATATAAATGGATAAGATTACCTATGAATTAACTAAATATCACTTTTATTTAACAAGGTCAATTATGACTCAACTTACAGTTATCTAAAAGCTAATATAGATGGATATGGATGAGTTATAACAAGGATGTATACGAATCGATAAATGAGTATAAGTTACAATTATTAGGTCTATTAGCATGTGTGACCATTTTAGGTGTTAAGGATTTTTGATTTTATTTTTATTATTTATTTAATTTAATATAATAAATTTAATTTAAATTATTTTATTTTGATCTTTAAATGAAAAATTAAGTTGAATGGATCACTAATATTCATGGATAGGTCTTTAATAACCATTTTATTAAATGAATTAGCATTCTATCCATCCATTTGATTCTTTAAACATTATAGATAGATGGATTTATCCAAAAATAGATGAATTGGATGGATTCATAGATATTCATCTATTTTCCACCCTCAATTTAAATATTCAATCATCATTAATTACATATACACTATTCCACACTATATATGTTTGTGTCACTCTCATTCCTCCATTTAGTGGAGGTTCACACACTTATCAGTGGACTATTACTCTCACTAACCATGCATGCACCGACTTGTCCATGAGAATAGACTTGACAATTTCACTTCAGTTTATACATGATTATTAGTTAACTTAACATTACTCTTACCATTCAAGTATACACACATGTAAGATCTTCTATTAATGTTGGTCATTTATGAATATTGATATACTTAAAGCCCCAAGTTACTTAAACAAACTATTTTTAAAGAGTATATAAAGGAAAAGCCCTTGAATAGTATTAACAAATCCCAAAAAAATCTACCACGACTTGTAGTGATTAAGTGTTTTATAAAATCATAAAATAGTTAGTCGTACTTGTGCGGAATTTCAAAAAAAAAATATTCCTAAAAAATTTGTATGATTATGCATGGTGGGCACTTAAAGCTTCCATCCCTTTTTAGTCTACATCTTATTTATATTACTTACATATAAAAGTAATATCTAAAAAGGGCCCCTGTTATTCTTGTTAGGATACAGAGAAATAAGTCATAAGATAATAACAAAATGAAAAAAGAGATAGAAGAAAATTGTTTCTTATTCACATCTTAAATTTAAATACATGAGATCCTAATTATAATAAAAAACATGAATGAAGTGATAAATATAAAACTCTAATTAGAATCCTAATAAATAATAATAACTAAGATATATCCATAATGATAAGAGATAATCTTTGTACATATGATAAAATATTAATTAAAATAAATAGACTCCTAATAAACATAAATAACAAAATAACTTGATAACTCATAGTTTGAATTAACTTCAACATCTCCCCTTAATTCAGATTCTTTCATTCCTATCTTTCTCTTCATCTTCTTATTTGCAATGATCTAGTTTGATATCCCTATTGTTTACTTTATCTCTGAGAAAATGAAATCAAGTATCGATGTCCTTGCTCCTTCCATGAATAGTGGATTTTTTGCAAGATCAGTTGCATAAACGTTATCAACAAAAGTTAGAGTAGGATCCATGACATTAATGTGCATCTTTCTCATTAGGCTTCTTAGCCAAATTACTTGGCAAGCACTTGATGTTGTAGCCATATATTCTACCTCAAAGGTTGATAGAGCAACAATTTGTTATTTCCTTAATGACCATGAAAATGTAGTAGAACCAAAAAAGAAAACATAACCAAACATGCTCTTATAATCATTTACATCTCCTATCCAATCATTGTAAGAATAATCTTTAAAATCATAATTTTTATTAGCAAAACATAACAAAACATGATCATGCTCTTATAATCATTTACATCTCCTGTCCAATCATTGTCAGAATAATCTTTAAAATCATAATTTTTATTAGCAAAATACAACAAAACATGATCATAAGTCCCCCTCAAATAACATAAGATTCTTTTTGCTGCTAGAAGATAAGATTGTTTAGGTGCTTCCATGAACTTGGTAATTAAATAAACTACATAAGATAAATTTGGCCTTGTACATGTTAAATATCTTAGACTCCCAATAATGCATTTAAAACATGTACTTGCTAATTAAGCCAGATTGTCTAGGTGCTTCCATGAACTTGCTAATTAAACCTATTGCATAAGATAAATCTGGCCTTATACATTTTTAATATTTGATTCCTAACAATGCATTTAAAATACGTGGCTTCCACCTTTGGATCATCTCCTTCTTTTGATAACTTCAATCCAACTTCAATAGGGATGCATATTGGATTATAATTAGCCATTTCGAATTTCTTTAATAACTTTTAAGCATATTTTCTTTGAAACAGAAAAATTCCTTCATTATTTTGAGTCACTTCAATGCCAATAAAGTAGGACATTAGGCTAACATCTATCATCTTAAACTCATTTTTCATCTACACCTTAAATGTATCAATCATATCAGAATTGTTGCTAGTAAAAATTAAATCACCAATGCATAAACAAATTATCAAAATATCATTAGTATTTCTCTTTTTCACGTAAAGAGAATATTCAGAGGGACACTTCTAAAATTCATTTTTTTGGACGAAATTGTCAATGCATTTGTTCCAAGCTAATGGAGCTTGTTTTAACCTATAGAAAGCTTGTTTTTTCAACTTGTACACTTTATCTTCACTTCCCTACTTCACATAATCAACTAGTTGGGTAACATAGACTTCTTCTACAATTAGCCCATTTAGAAAAGCTCACTTTACACCCATTTGATGGATTTTCCATTGATTTTGTGTAGCTAAAGCAGCAACATGCCTTATAGCTTCAATTCTTGCAACATGAGAAAACACTTCTTGATAAACAATTTTAAGCCTTTGTTTGAATCCTTTTGCCACTAGTTTTACTTTATAACATTTTACTTATCTAGTTGGCTTGAATTTTATTTACCTATTTAACATCGATGGGTTTGTGGGCTTGTGATAAATTAGTCAATTCCCATGTGTCATTCTTCTCTATTACTTTTATTTCTTCACTCATAGCTTTAATCTACTTCTTGCTTTGGATACCCTTTTCAAAAGAAACAAGATCACTGTCTACAAACATTGAAAAATGTACTAGTTCACCATCATCATCAATATTATTATTCGATAATATCTCATAACCTCTTAGTCTAGTGCATGGCTGAGATACTCTTATGAATATTTCAATACATGATAGTTCTAATTCCATTATAGCTTTTGGTAATGTTTTGCCATATTCTTCAAGATCAAGAAGAATAACATTTTGTTTAGGATTGTTTTGACTTTCTTCCTTCCATCTCCATGAATTAGATTTGTCAAATAACATCTCTACTTATAAGGACTTGCTTTGTGATTGGGTTGTATCATAATTACCTTTATAATTGATAAATATTGCCTTTTTTCCTCTATTATCTAGTTTCTACTTATCTGACTTGGAAAATGTGCATATGCAATAAATCCAAACTCCATTTAGTGTTTCACATAAGGCTAGTATCCATTCCAAGCTTTTTCTAGCATCAAATTTTGTAAACTCATTGTAGGAGATTTGTTTAACAAATAAACAACACATGAGATAGCTTTAGCCCAAAAATTATTATGCATGCCTTTGGCTTTTAACATGCTTCTGCCATGTCCATAATAGTTATGTTATTTCTTTTTATAGCTCCATTATGTTGTGGTGTGTATGGGGTGGTAGCTTCATGTTTAATTCCCTAGGTTCTACAGTAATCAAAGGATTCTTTGGACACATATTCTCCTTTTCCATTAGTATGAAGAATTTTGATTTAATGTTCATTATGTTTTTCAACAAATGTCTTGAATTGTCTAAAACAATTAAAAACTTCATTTTTCTTTTTTAAAAAATACACCCAGATCTTTCTAGTAAAATCATTGATAAACATTAGAAAATAATAATTATTTCCATATGAAGCAACATTCATAGGGCCACACATATGAGAGTGAATCAATTCAAGTGGCTTTGATGCATGCCAACACTTTCTAGACATAAAGAATTTTTAGGTTGTTTTCTAAAGACAAGTCCTTCACAAAATTGATTGGGATTATTAATAAGAGGCAATTCCTTGACCATATTTTTTTGTGCAAGTTGTCTCAAATTATGAATATTCAAATGGCCAAACTGAAGATGCCATAACCAAGATTCATCGTTCAATATAGAATTAAAGCAATGATAAAACATTATTCTTAATCTCTATTTTAAACATGGATTTTTTTTACTAAGAGGGGATTTAAGAATGAATTTACCTCGATCATCAAGAAAGGTAATTTCATTCTTGAATATACACATATATATCTTTTCTCCCAAAGTTGTGCTAAGATTAAAAAATTGCCTTTCATTTTTGGAACATAAAATACGTCAAGAATATATTGATGATCCTTATTATTCAACTTGATAAGGATTTTACCTTTTTTTTATCCCAAGAATGGTGTTGTCATACACAAACTTCATGATTGATGTCACCAATTTATCTAAATCACTTGATTCTTCACTGTTCGATGATGCCATAAGAAGTGCTTGATGCTCATTATTTGCATCTTCCTCTTATGTAAATTGAGTCATTTCCTGTGTTCACTATAATTAAGCTACACATAGAGGAATAATACCTATAATTATGATAGGTATAACATTCAACATTTGATTTATTATACCTTCCTCTTTCACATCCTTTGCCATACCCTCTTCCTTTTTAAGAATTTTTATTTGTTTGATCTAAATGAAAATTGCCAGATTTCCCATGTCCACCATGATTGCCTATACCTCCTTTTTCTCTATAACTATCATGGTCTCTGTTGATTCTAAATTTATTTTCACTATCTCCATGAGCCTTATCTCCACCATATTTTGAATTTATGGAGACATGATTTTTGAAAGCTTGCTTTAATGGCATTACAGTTAGTTATGAATTTTCCTTCAATCATTGCTCATTGGCTTGCAATAAACCAAGTAATTCATCAATCATCAAAGTGGATTGATCCTTTGACTATTTAATCACCATAAGGATGTGTTTAAACAACATTGTCAATGACCATAGAACTTTCTTTGCCATAATGATCTCTTCAATATTCTCTCTATTCATTCACATTTGATTCACCAAAACAAGCATATGAGAAACATAGTCACAGAAACTCTTAGTATTTTCTATTTGTAAAAGTTTAACATGCCTTTTAAAGACTAAAAAAAAACATACCTTGTTAGCCTTTTTTGCACCTTCAAGGGAATTTTTGAGAGTATCCCATGCTTGCTTGGTTGTGGTTGCTTTAGCAATCTTCTTGAACACCACATTGTTGACACCTTGGTGAATAAAAACTAGTGCCTTCCTATTTTTCTTCTTGTTATTACGAGGAACTTGTCTTTGTGCTTCGATTACATTCTTTACAAGATTTGTAACTCCATTCTCCATAACCTTTAGGATCTCTTGATGACTAAACAAAGCTTTCATATAAATACTCCAATGGTAATAATTCTTTTAATCCAATATGGGAATTGAAGGCTAGATCAAACCTTTCTGAGCCACAATTGAACCAGGTTTTGATGCCAATTTGTTAGGATAGAGAGAAAAATTCATAAGATAATAACACAATGAGGAGAGAAATAAAAGAAAATTTTTTCTTATTCACACATTGAATTGAATACATGAAATCCTATTTATAACCAAAAAAGTGAGTGAAGTGATAAACATAAAAATCTAGTTAGAATCCTAGTGAATAATAATAATAATTGAGATATCCCTTAATGATAAGAGAAAATCTTTTACATGTGATAAAATACTAATTAAAATAGATAGACTCTTAATGAATATAAATAACAAAATAACTTGATAACTCCTAATTTGAGTTAACTTCAACACTCCAAATTTGAATTAACTTCAACAATTCTATTGAAGAATTTTAAGCAAGACTTATGCCTTTGGAAGGAAAGTAAGACTCACGTCATAAATAAAAGAAAAATATTTCTTATTCACACCTTAAATTGAATACATGAAATCCTATTTATAATAAAAAATGCAAATGAAGTGATAAACATAAAAATCTAGTTAGAATCCTAGTGAATAATAATAATTGAGATATCCCTTAATGAGAAGAGAAAATCTTTTACATATGATAAAATACTAATTAAAATAAATAGATTCTCAATGAATATAAATAACAAAAAAACTTGATAACTCCTAATCTGAGTTAACTTCAAAACTCCAAATTTGTATTAACTTCAACAATTCGATCAGAGAATTTTAAGCAAGACTTATGCCTTTGGAAGGTAAGTAAGACTCACATCGTGTGTGTATATATATATATATATATATTGTTTGAAATTTAAATTGGAATCACATAAGAACAATAGAAAAGGGGTATCTTAGACTACATCATCTTTGAACATATTATGTCTGTGTTATTTAAGAAAATAGTTTTTATATGTAATTTTTACAATTAATTTGAGGAAGTGATGGTGGTTAAGGGAGAAATGGTGGTGAGAAGGGAGAATGGGTTAGTAGGTGAAGGTTTCAGCATGGTTAGTGGTTAGAAGAAGAAGGATTGAGAGAAATTGGGAAGGAGAAAGAGAGAGAGAACATTAGGAAAGGAGAGGGTGACAAGGTTTGAGGAAAAGAAGAGGGGGAAGTGGCCATGATTTACAAGAGTAGGCTAGAAAGAGTGAAAAAAAAAGGAAGAAAAACTAAAGTAGAAAGCATGTGCTTAATTTGCAATAGTTTAAGCTCAAAGTGACATATCTAGTTCACATAATTTAAGTCTAATAAGTAAAAATAGGTTTTTAAATTTCTTGTCATTAAAATTAATATATTAATAATACACATTAAGTAACTAAAGTAATTAAAACAATATTTTAAATACACTATAATTAATTCTAAAATTTACTTTAATAAAGCTCAGTAAGTATTAATATTTATAATCTAGATTTGATCATAAAGTAAGCAAAGTAGTTAATGAGTAGTTGAAATAAATGATACTTCAAGCATTTAAAATGATGATAAATAATAATTCTTATTCAAAGTAATTATTATTAAAACTATAATTTATCTAAATTAAATTAAATAACTAATATAATAAAAAAACTATTTTAAATAAACTATCATTATTTTAGAATTAATTAAATAAAAGGTTAAATTAATCTACAGCTCCCTATAGTTTTACTCATTTTCTAAGTGGCTACCTATAGTTTAAAAATTTGGAATTGGGCACTTGTAGTTTTTTTAAGTTTCTAATTGGATACTTATTGTCAATTTTCCATCTAACTCCATTAGTTTTTTCCTAATATGGTAAAAAAAAATCTTACATGGCATAAGACCTGTCCAAGTTGGATTAGAGGTTGGGTTTGGTGCATGTGATCTATTGATGATTTGAGAAAACGTTCCAAAACATTGGGTTTCTTCAACTTTTTCCCTCCAATAATTTTAGATTGATTTTATTTATAGAGAAAGGTTAGTTTTCTTCTTTTTAACTTTTATTCCTTTTTTCTCTCTTTGTTTTCTGCAACAAAGCATGTGGTGGACTATTGCAACTAGAGAAAACAACAAAAAATGCATCAGGGTCAAGGTAAGTAGAGCTACTTTTCATTGTTTGATTTCGATGTCTGTATTGTCTAGAATATTTTAAGAGGGAAAAGTAGTGTTTGAGTATTTTTTTAAGGGAAAACTGTAGTCTTTAAGTAGTTGTTTAATTCAAAGATTAAGCTATTGGATTGTGAGATTGTTTTAGGGTTTTCAATGGCTAACTTTACAATATATTACTATTTATTACTAAGCTATTTCTAATTTAATCACATTGTTTTATGGTTGATTAAGGCAGAGTTGTATGTTATCTAATGGCTAATTTTAATGAATTATTTATATTTTTACTGATTTTTACAACAATATTCTTCTTATCCTATTGTTGAAGTTAAATACATTTTTTTTTCATATTGCAACATTAACATTAACATCTAATTTTCAATCCTTTGCCCAATTTCAAATAACTCTACATCATGATGGTCAATTGGATAGAAAGAAATCTACAAGTTAAATAGATGGTAAGGTGGACATTATATAAGGACTTGCTTTAGATGAATAGTCATTGTAAGGGTTTGTTTTTATATTAAAAGGATTGGATAAATGAATAGTAAAAATGTCATACTTAGAGGATGTGTGTTGTTTTGGCAAGGCTGAAGAGGTTAAAAATGATAGGGATGCTATGACAATTGCTAAGATAGCACTTTGGAGGAATTACAAAAAAGTTAACTTTTTTATACACTTGGCCATTCTCATTAGGACATAACCAACTAAGGGGATTGAATATGGCGTTAAGACTAATAAGCATGCTAGTGAGGGAGTTGGAGATGGTGTTGAGGGTAGTGTGGGGCATGGTGCTGAAAGGAGTCAGCATGCTAAAGATGCAGATGTTACATATGTTTTTAATGATGATGTGTATGAGGATAATGGAGAATACACTAATAGTAATGATAGTAGTGTAAGGGATATTGACTTTGAAGATAGTGTATATAAAAAGAATGATGATGATTGCTTCAAGCATTATGTTGATGCAAATGTGATTGACTTAATTGTGGATGTGGGTCACAATTTTGAAGCATTTAATGAAGAACTTGAGATAGAAGTCAATGGTGTGGGGCATGATAATGAGCAACTAGTTAGTGAATAAGGGCGTATTGCTCCAAATAAGCTTAAGGAAATAGGAGAAATAAATAGGGATTATGAGTTTGATTCATTGAGTACCGTGGAGCTCAACTTTTATAGAGATGTGGAAGAAGTTAGTTTGCCTAAATATCCTAAGTTTAACACTCTTGAGACACATGTTGACTACCCATGGAGAAAAGGTTTAGAGTTTACCAATATCAAATAATTTAGACAAGCCATGAAAGAATGGTGTTTATTGAATGGTAGGAATGTGAAGATGAGACCAGATGACAATAAGAGATGTAAGGTAAAATGCAAAGTAGAGAATTGTAAATGGATGTGTTTTTTTAGCAAGGTTGGGGGCTTAGAAACTTATAGGCTTAAAACATTAGTGGGAAAACACAATAGTGTAAGGATTGTGAAAGGGCAATTGGCATCATTTGAGTGGGTGGCACATAAAATATTTGAGAACATGATTAACAACCAAAAAATGAAGATAGAAGATGTAATTAACTTGGTCAAGAAAAATTATATGGAAGAAGTTTTTGTTAATAAGGCTTATTGGACTAGAAGGAAAGCTATAAAGAAGTTAAATGGAGAGTATGATGAGCAATATAAGAAGCAATGGGATTACGTTGAAGAAGTAAGAAGATCAAACCCAAGTTCAATTTTGAAATTGCTTATTGAGAGACCAATCCTCAGCACTAGCCTAGATTCCATATATATTATATTTGCCTTGAACCTGTTGTTAGTCGAATATAGGTGCCTTAGAGTCAATTTGATTGGGCTCTATTGCATCTATAACTAAGCGGTCTGTGGATTTGGATAATAAAGGTTGAATATTCATCTTATA
>JANHAO010019355.1:0-13249 GCA_026873985.1 Saraca asoca
TTGATGATATCCAGAATGCAAGTCCAATTTAGAAAACCAGTGAGTACCATGGAGTTCATCTATCAGTTCATCTATAGAGGGAATTGGAAAACGATCCTTACTTGTTATGGCATTAAAGGCTCTGTAATCCACACAAAAATACTAGCTTCCATCTTTTTTTCGGATGAGCAATAATGGAGATGAGAATGAGCTATTGCTTCATTGGATTATGCCTGACCGGAGCATTTCCTTGATTAAGTGTTCCATCTCTTGTTTCTAGAAATTGGGGTATCTGTAAGGCCTTACATTCACTGAGTTTGACCCTTCTAGTAGGGGTATCTTGTGGTCTGTTGGTCGAGCTAGAGGTAGGCTTTTAAGGGTGGCAAAAATGTGTGAGTAGTGATTGATAAGTTCTGTGATTAGTTCCGGTGGTGATTGTAGTTCGCTGTTATTTTCAATGGAGGGAACAAGTTGGAGATGGAAGAACTGGGCAATGGATGAAGTAGAGACCATGCATTTCAATTGCTGGTGTGTTGCTTCAGTTGGGCTGGACATAGGCTGACCCTTTAACTCTCAACTTGGCCTTCTTTTATAAATTTCATGGTTAAGGATTCATAATCAGTGAGAACTAGCCTGAGAGTCTTGAGCCATTAGACTCCAAGTACCAAATCTGACCCATTCATAGGTAATGCAAAGAGAGCCAGGTCAAAGGTGTGGGCTCCCAATTTGAGTTGGACCTTGTGACATGCAGATGAGCATTTTAATTCCTCTCCATTACCCACTAACACATTAAATCCTTGGGTTGGTTTCATCTGAAGGCCCAAAAACTTGGCTATTCTGGCCTATATGAAATTGTGGGTGCTCCCATTATCAATGAGCACTACCATGATAGACTTCCCAATTAAGCTAGGAACTCTTAATGTTTGTGGAACTGTGTGGCCCAAGAGAGCATTTAGGCTGATTTGGGCTTCAACTGGATCAGGTAAGTCCAAACCGGGTTTAATCTCATCTTCTTCCAAAAATAGCTATTGTAACAACAAGTTGGTGGGAATGCCAGGGCTCTCTTGGTCAGCAATTAGTAGGTAAAATTGGTGCTTGCAGTGATGACCCCTATGGAAACGCTTGTCGTAATTGTAACAAAGTCCTTTTTCACGATGGGCTTGTAATTCTGCTAGTGTTAATCTTTTAATCATAGGATTTTGAGTAGGAAGAATGGTGGTCTATCCTGTTGGAGGTCGGTTTGGGGGTTTCTGAATGAATTAAGAATCGGATTGAAGAGTTGGTTTGGGAGGTAGAGGTGAAGTAATGCGGGTGGTAGGATGGGCAGATCTGTCTAAGAATTTGTCTTCCTGAAGTTTGGCTAGACTGATGGCCTGTGATAGAGTAAGTGGTTGGAATGCTTGGACCTCTCGCCGAATTGTTGGCTTGAGGCCTGAAATGAAGCAACTAAGGTAAAAGGGTGGAGGAAGGCCTACTATCCGATTGGCCAAAGCTTCAAATTGTGCTTGGTAATCACGGACAGTGGTTGTTTGACAAAGTTTGAAGAGTGCTCCTTTTGGATCATCATACTACAAAGGAATAAAATGTTGTTCAAGGGCATGTAGAAATATTGGCCAAGAAAGGAGTTGTCCGTTGGCATGCATCCACTGATACCATGTCAATGGTTCGGCATCCAAATAAAAAGAAGCTATACGGAGGCACTGATCATCTGGAGTGTGGTGGAAATCAAAGAATTAGTTAATTTTGAAAATCCAACCCAAGGGGTCAAAACCATCAAACCTGGGAACATCAAGTTTCATAGAGCTAGTAGGATGAAAGGTTGGATGAGTTTGGTTAAAGGAAGTGAAAGATGATTCTGGGGAATGGCTGTTGGTTTTGGCTTCAATGGCGATAATTTTGGAGGTCAGGGTATTGAAGGTTCTACAATGGCAACAATGATAGGGTCAGTTTTATCAGTGTTTCTGGGATTTCCAACCATAAGGGTCAACGAGAGCACTAAATATGTTATGAACACTTCAGTAGGGACACTGTAATAACCAGCAAACCAAAAGAACCAGAAAAACCAGAGAAAAGAAACCAGAAGAAATTAGAAAAGCCAGAGAAAAGAAACAAAAAAAAACCAGAAGACACTCACTGGGAAATTCAAATGATTCTTTTCTATTATTGTCATTGCCATTCCTTTCATACATATATATCTTTAGACCCCAACTAAATCTGCCTAAGCCTACAATTTCGAAAAGAATAACTAACACCCAAAATAAAAATAACAACCTCTCAACACTATGGCACTTCATAATCCTTCAGCCATTTGGGCTGAATGTGATTCCTTTTGGGCCTGGTTTGAGGCACTTGAATCACTTCCTGCCCCACTGCTCCCTTTTCCCCTTTCTGTTAAAGTTTTCAATAATGATCATATCTGAGATCATTGTTTATACCTAAATTCAAATTTTGTGGACCAATTAATATTTATATCTCTAAGTTCTTTATTAAAATCAATTAAGGCCATGAATCAGAGAAGGTGATGACATATAGGGGTGATGGGGCTTCTTGTTTGGTAATGGTTAATCAGAGAAAGCAATTATTCTTTGGGATATTTGATGGTGGATTTGAATTAATTTTTTTATAAATAGATAGTTAACAATAAATTTGAAAAGTATAATTAGTTTATTGGGTAAGTAGATTGTTTGTTAAAATAAATGAATGATTAAAATTATTTTTTAAAGTTAGTATTTATTGAGATGCTATGACATAACTTAAAGCGTAATATGCTTTAATTTTATATTCTATGGAATCAAAATATGTATTAAAACAAAACAATTATTTGGATATAAAACTTTTAGACTTTAACAAAAAAAATTATATTTATGCCTTAATAAAAGAGTTTCACAATGCCGTTTATTTTAGGGTAACATACATTATATCCTCTTGAATTATATTTCAAAATCAACTTATTATTCTCAACTCTAAAACTTAACAATTAATCTCATAAATTTTTAATTTAATTAATAATATCAAATAAATTGTTAGCCATAAAATACTTAGAATTTCGATCGACGTTTTCGTTATACTTGTCATTCATATTAGTTAAATATCAAACTTTCATTGTTAACACATTTTAATTAAAAGTTACAATTTATTTGAGGTGTTTGGTGGCAAATTGAGGGTAATTTTAGCAACTTCATCTACAAAATCAAGGAATTCTTCTTTCCACAAAGAGAGTGAGCCTTTTTTTTTATTTGGTTTTTTTTAAAAAAAAAATTGATGGCTCTTACTTTTGTTCAATTTGTTTCAAATGAAACTTGAGAATTGAATTATAGACTTTGGAATGCTACTTCCATATTTTTTTATTTGTGCTTTTTTAAAAAAAAATCTACAAGTTTTGATTTGTTTGTTTTGTTTGTTTTGTTTGATATGAATCTATAAGGTTAAATTATAGGTACTAGCTTGTTCAATTGCAAAAGATAAATTGAAAGATGAACAAAATTGAAAAGACAACCGGGAATTAAAGAAATTCTAATTTATATTGAGATCAAAGATAATAGTTTTATTTTAATTGAACTTTCAGGAGTTAAATATCAGATTTTAAAGTTTAAGTGTGTAAGTTAATTTTAAAGCATAATTCAAGGGTTATAGCATATTTTACCCTTTATTTTATATATTTTCATGTTATTAAAAAAAATTCAAACTGCTTACTACTAGTAAAAATTCTTAATTATCTTATTTATTTAACAACGTGCCACTTCTTATTTATAAATAATATAGAAAAAATTTTCACAATAACAACAAGGTAAATTTAAACTCTTAATAAAATATTAATAAAGCATTATTACAATAATAATTTAAATTTGATGCACCAAACTTATTTTTTTAAACTCTTAATAAAATATTAATAAAACATTATTAAAATAATGATTTAAATTTGATGAACAGAAATTCATGTGTTATGACATAAAAACAAGTTGATCTTACCGTTTGTACAAATTCTTAATTATTTTATTTTTTTTAATAATGTATTATGTTTTTATTAAAGGAATATATTAAAAAAAACTACACTAATAACACATTTAAACTCTTAAAATAACTTTAGGCATCATATTTTACATATCCAAGTACTGAAGTATATAGGGAGCCAATGGCTTGCCTTGGGAAAAAATTCTAGCACTACGAACCTTAATATTAAAAATCCCAGCATATATTTCTATCTATTATATTTTATTAGGTCTGAAATTAGCTATTTAATTTTAATATTCATTTCATAAAATATTTAACATCTCAAAATATAATATACAATAACACTGAAAACTTAATGCATATATTATGAAAAATTTCCTGTCTTGACTCATGTATCATTATAGTTATCACTATAGCCCTCCCATAATCTCTAGATGCTCAACTGTAGATTTGTTGCTTGGTCTCACTCCAGTAGATTGATGGCAGGAAGAAATTAAAACCAAATGAATTCTGATTTTTGTGAAGTCTTATGGTAGATAGGTTTAAGATTTGATTGTAGTATATAAAGCATTAGTTTTTATTATTTAGACAACTTAAATTAGTCTTTTAGGTCACGTGACCCAAGCATAGTAATTTTCTTGGATCAGTCATGCTTGGAGTGTTATAAATAATATCAAAACACTCATTAATCATATATTTCAATTGGTGCAGATCTTTAATTAATCATGAGATTTGATAGACCTAATGAAAATGTTAAGACATTTAAGTGGGAGAGATTGTGAAACTCACATTAATTAGATTTGAGATTTTATTATGATATATGAAGTATCAAGTCTTGACTACGTACTTACACAATTTGAACTAATCTTTTAGGCCATATATCTTTGGTTTAGTAGCTATCTTAGGTCAATCAAACTTAGAGTGTGACAATTTTGTTATGAATATATTATGTTCCACTTCTTTATATTGACAAGAAGAAGAAGATGTAGTAGATGGAATAAGAATTAAGAAGAGTAGAAGTAGCGTTATTGATTTGTCACGAAGCCATTTTGGAAAAATCTCGTTTAAATTTATTCTACTTATTCAATGGCTCACCTTGTTCAAAGTCCTGACAAGTACAAATGAGTGAAAATACATGGATATATTGTACAACCTACAATTTCATACTCTCATGTTTTTTTTCATAAATTGTTACTACTTATCCATGTAGTTTGAATCTCAACAATATCTTCTTTAAACTACTGATCTTGTGTAATTTGCATTCTTTTATTAGCATTCTATCAATTTTAATAAGAAAAACAGATCGAGTGAACTGCACTTGACTTACTATAATTCCTGCAACATTAAAATAGGATAATTTCATTATCTGAACTTTTCTTATAAAATTAAATTTTTTGTATATGCTTTTGCTGTAACTTTCTTTCCTCTACCTATGAAGAAGATAAGGCTTCTACATGCTTCAAGCTTTTCATTTGAAGACCATCTGCTTGAAATTGGTTCATCTAAAATCTTCAAATTTTATTTTGTTTTTCCTTATTATCCAAATTGACCCGAATTGGAAAGTTCATTGAGAACCTATATATAGTAAATAACAAACATCTTGATTTAGCGGTTGTCTCCACATGTCATGGTTCTCAGAGATTGTAGGAGATGAACGAATCTCCCTGTCATTCGCAAAGGCCAATACAAACGGAATTGCACCTCTGATCCATTTGGACATCAATTTTTTTTCATGCTTTAATTCAAAGTACCATAAAAATTTATCCACATCAAATTAGGAACAACTGCTCAAGCGCACTTTGCCATTGACACTTGTCAATACTTTAGCATAGTTTGACAGACAATTTGCATTTCCTGCAACATCGGAATATCCCAAAACTTCCAAAAAGTAAAATGAGAAGCCAAAAGTTCTTACACCAACACGAAAATTTATTGGCATTGATTCATTTCTCTTCTCTTTTCATTTTTCTTTAGTAAGATGCATAAAACTTGAGTTTTTATTCAATTTATTCATCTGGGTATTTACGATTTTCCCTTAAGCAAGGTCAAATTTGATAATGGTGATGATGTGAAAAGAAGGAAAGGAAATAGAAAAGGCACTCAGATATATGATCAATAGAGATAGCGGAGTCATGAAGGCATGGGAAGCTACGATGCGCAAGACGCAGGCAGTTGCCAAAAAGCGTGCCAACAGCTTATTTGGAACAATCTACATAGGCCACACAGAAGAAGAAAACAGCAACAGCAACAAAAACAACAACAATAATAATCATGATAACGAAGATCAAAGTGATGCATCGGAGCAGATATACCACGCAGAGAAAGTTCTTCCCAATGGAGAATACTATAATGGACAATGGATAGATAATTTTCCACATGGACAAGGCAAATACATATGGACAGATGGGTGTGTTTATATTGGAGAATGGTATAGAGGCAAAACCATGGGAAAAGGAAGGTTCACTTGGCCTTCTGGGGTCAACTATGATGGAGAATTCAAGAGTGGCTATATGGATGGTACAGGCACATACACAGGTTCTGATGGGGAGACTTACAAGGGGCAATGGGCCATGAATTTGAAGCATGGCCATGGTGTGAACAATTTAGCAAATGGGGATCGGTATGAAGGCGAGTGGCGGCGTGGGTTGATGGATGGACATGGGAGGTATCAATGGAAGAATGGGAATTGTTATGTTGGAGAATGGAGAAATGGGTGTATTTGGGGAAAAGGCTCTTTCATTTGGAGCAATGGGAATAGGTTAGATGGGTTTTGGGAAGATGGGTTGCCCAAGGGAAGTGGGACTTTCAAATGGGTTGATGGGAGTTTTTATGTGGGTAATTGGAGCAATGATCCAAATGAACAAAGTGGGTCATACTACGATCAATCTGAAGAGGGACATAATCTTGAATGGGATCCTAGAGAAGTGTATAATGAGTTGAGTGAATATAAAGTTTGTTTGGGGGAAAAGGTAGCTGTTATGCCATCACATAAGAAGCTTGCAGTTTGGATGTCCTCAAAGGTGGCAGATAATAAACCTAGGAGGATGTCAGTGGATGGGAGGGTTAGTGTGGGACTGGAGAAGCCAAGTGATAGAATGCTTTTGTGGGATGGTACAGAAGGGGATTTCAGTAGTAATGTTGAAAGAGCTCCAACTATAAGGAGGAACTTGGATGAACCTTTAAAATTACCAAGGAAATCAAAGAGGCAGGGAGAGACCATATCCAAAGACCATAAGAATTATGAGTTGATGCTCAATTTACAGCTTGGAATAAGGTACTGTTATATTTGGGCAAAATGTACACCATACCTTGCACTTACACATGGCTTGAATCAAACTTGTTAGGATTAAATGCCTATAACTAGGCTAAAAGCCATATCTAATGGATAATATGTATTTTTTTTTTTTACACTAATACTAATAATGGACAATGTTGTTTTTATACGTATTACTAGTGGAGTAAAGAATTTTACAAGACTCACTTGGTATCTGAATTAGTTATTAAGCATAGATATCAAACTAAATTTATATATGGTATGATTAATTTCCTATAATTAAGATTAATAAAAATGATTCATCCTACTTTGAATAAGTGAGATTAGCTTTGTTTACGTTATATTATATGTGTAAGTGTGTGATGTATTATGAAAAATCTTATCCTTACACTTTGCGTTTTTCTATTCTTATCATACACTTAATAGGATTTCATGGGGGGTTAATGTGCAGGCATTCTGTTGGAAGACCTGCTCCAACTGCATCACTTGATCTAAAGCCTTCAGCTTTTGATCCCAAAGAGAAAGTGTGGACAAGATTTCCTCCAGAAGGATCCAAATATACTCCCCCACATCCATCATGCGAGTTTAAGTGGAAGGACTATTGCCCGGTAGTCTTTAGGTTGGCCCTACTAATACTTGTTCTATTCTTATAATTTTATTTATAATTATTTTTATAATTTACTTAATATAATTTAAGTCACCGTCTGTTATAAAGCAAGCAAAGTCAATTTAGCTCAAATAAACATGTCGTGTATACTATAAATAAAAATGGTAACCGTAGAAGTAGCACTACATTTTCTATTTCCAATTTGAGATACTCATATACGAGTTACTTTTATAATTGGTTACTTACCATAAGTTCAAAATGTTAGAACCCAGATGCCTTTGATTGTGAGTGATACTCCAGCACCACTCTACATATACACATACATGAATAATCTAACCAAACGACACTTATCTCTCCTTTAGATTTGATGAAATAATAGTAATAGAAACATCCTTTCTTAGTTCTAAAATTACAAATACCTCTTTTATTCTGAATTTTTACATAACAGATGTTTCTTAATTAATCCTTTCTGCCAACTTACACAATTTAATTGAAATAACATAAGTCCCCCATTATTTTATTTTATAACTAAAGGGAAATTAATATATTTTTAGAAATAAGAAAGGATGTCTTGATGATTTAATATATCTTAAAGGAGGACAATATAATATACCCCTAATCTTTTTCCTATGAAGGTAATTGCGGTTCAACCCTCATCGTCAGATAAAAATTTAAGGTAAATTCTTTCATGTACCAAGTATCAACTTACATATATCAGAATCCATTTTCAGGACTCTAAGGAAGCTATTCAAGGTTGATCCAGCTGATTACATGCTATCCATCTGTGGGAATGACGCCCTTCGAGAACTTTCATCTCCTGGTAAAAGTGGCAGCTTCTTTTACTTGACTAATGATGACCGTTACATGATCAAGACAATGAAGAAATCCGAAGCAAAAGTGAGTTTCCCAGTTATCTTAATTGTATATGTGATTTTAAATTGTGGTTCAAAGAGTAATTTTTTTAAATTTCACTCTGTAGATTCTCAATTGATTCTCAATAGTTTTATTAACGATAATATAATCATAATCACAATTTAAAACTATAATTACTCCTCGTCTCAAACTTCCTAATGTATATTTCTACTCATCTGGCTCCATTGTAGGTGCTCATAAGAATGCTACCAGCTTATTACAACCATGTTCGAGCCTTTGAAAATACTCTAGTAACTAAATTTTATGGCCTGCATTGTGTAAAGTTAACTGGACCAACAGGACCGATTCAAAAGAAGGTGTGTTTCCTTTTCCTTCCATGCTTATAAGCATTTTTGCCTAATATAAGGAGCCATCATTTCTCTTTTAGCTTTAAGCTTTAGAGTCTATCACCCCCAAAATATATATGCTGAAATTATAGAGACATCTCATCCTGTTTATATTAATATAATGGCCTTTCTTCATATCATATTATAATATAAAAAGAGAGGTTTTTGTTATATTTTAACTAAATACAAGAAATATTTGCTTAAGTTTAGAGAAAATAAAAGGGATTATATTATGTTAATATTCCAAGAAAGAGAGATGATGCAACTGTAATTTTTCATAAAACCTTAGGAGATCATTATAATTTACTCTTGCTTTAAATTTTAAATTGTTTAAATAGAGAACTTTTTATTATTGAAATTGTTAGTTTGATAGAAAGTATAAAATAAAAATAAATAAATGACGTTTGATTTCCAGGTTCGTTTTATTATAATGGGAAACCTCTTTTGTTCTGAGTATACCATTCATAGGCGCTTTGATTTGAAGGGTTCTTCACTTGGCCGCATAACAGATAAGCCCGAGTCAGAGATTTATGAAACCACCATCCTTAAAGATCTTGATCTTAATTTTATATTTAAACTACAGAAGAGTTGGTTTCAGGAGTTTTGCAGGTAAATAAAATACTTCAACATGTTACAATTGCAACGTCAAATATGTCAACCTTACTTGCACACATGAAATATATGTGACTAGCTAGTTTGCCTCAGGATGCATTATGTATACACGTGAATATAATGTGAAAAATAGTATACTACATAATTCCTAAATCATTTTCATTTTTCTTTTAATTAATGAAAATTTTCAAAAAAAAAATATGTAATGAAATTCTATTATACAAAATGTTTTAAGCTTTTATTTATTTTATCAGAAGATATTTTTTATAAAAAAATCTCTTTTATTTATATATAAGTTAAAGATTGTTATATTGCTTAAATATATTAAGATTAACAAAATAATGCATTATGTCATAATAATAGAGAAAAATAATTTATTTTTTAAAATAGTAAATATCATTTTCTGTTATATTTCTAATGTAATATTAAATAAATAAAATATTTTTTATTATTTTAATATTTTATAATTATAAATATAAATAAATAAAACTACTATTATGAAAAATATTTTCCATAAGGATCCTAAATTTTTGCTTCCTAGCCAACTAGTTGGTGGAAAAATAATGAATTTTTTTTAGTGATAGAAACTAAAGCATGGCAGGCATGTCTTGGTTCTCACAGGCAGGTTGACAAGGATTGTGAGCTTCTAGAACAAGAAGGAATTATGGATTATAGTCTGCTGGTAGGTATTCATTTTAGAGATGTGTCAGAAAGCGGTTTGCTAATTCCTTCGCGATCGCCAACTTCCCAGGGTAAATTTCACATCCTTATAATAAGTAATATATATCTCTATTTAAAATTTTTAACTTCCTCAATTAATCTCACCTGTGATTTAGACAATGAAGGAACTCCTCGCTTGTCAAGAGCAGACATGGATCAGCTTCTTCTAGATCCTTCCAGGTAAAATATGTTAAAACGATAAACTCTACCTCAATTGCAGTATTGTTGTAATATTCGTCTTTATAGTTTCAGTCGTAGTGATGCCTTCCTGTTAGTTTTTGAATTAGGACCATTTTTGTAGCTTTTCTCATTATTGTGTTATATGCTTATTTCACATGTCATTGATGTTAGAATTGTAAAATATGTCAAGTCACGTGTGATGTCATCTTTCTTATAACATATTATATTATATATATATATACACATAAAATTACTATAATAAAATTTTAATTGATGAAGTTAAAAGATTAAAAATGCAATGAATTTGGATTCTTTTCTTTTTTTGTTTCATATTTTTATTATGTTGGAGAGAGATAGATATAAAATTTTTATATGTGATAAGATTAGAATATTTTTTTATATATAATGAGACTCTGAAATTGTATAAAAAGAAAAATGAGAGAATCAAAATTAGGTCAAAACTATAATTAAGTGATCTTTATAATTTGGGTGATAGTAGTTCTTTTCTAGTAGCTTTAAATTAGAACAATTTTGTTCTTTTTTGGTGATTGTGGTATATATATTTACCTATCATGTCATTGATGATAGACATGTACACTGATTATGTCAAATCACTAGTTACACCATCTCCCTTGTAACATGTTAGATTGATATACACCAAGTAGCTCTGATTTTGACACTATTAGAATAAAATTGTAACAATGGAAGTTACAACACAAGAATTAAAATCAATTTGAAATCATACAAACCAAAATTGCATTTAAGCTATCTTTTAACATTAGAGTATTTTTTATATCGTTAGCTAATCAGTTGATGCTACAATATTTTTGGGTATTTGCAGGTGGGCGAGTATCAAATTGGGAATAAATATGCCAGCAAGGGTTGAAAGGACAGTGAAAAATAGTAACTGTGAAATGCAGCTTGTAGGAGAACCAGTTGGAGAGTACTACGAAGTTGTATTGTTTTTTGGTATCATAGACATACTTCAAGACTATGACATCAGCAAGAAGGTTGAGCATGCCTACAAGTCCTTCCAATATGACCCAACATCAATATCTGCTGTCGATCCTAGACAATACTCGAGACGTTTTCGTGATTTCATAGTTAGAATATTTTCTGAAGATTCTTGAATTAAGACATGAACCTACATGCTCTTTTCTTAATATTACTGTGTAATATTATTAGATTCTTTTTTAGTTCCTGCACATTTTTCTATTTAGGAAATCTAAGAAGGCCATGTCAGGATTATTGTGAGGGAAAGGGCTTGTGTAACAAGGCTTGATTACTCTTTCCTCTTTTTTTTTTTTCTTCAAAAAAAATTAATTTCCTTCATTTTATGTACATTGCATTAGCTATATTTTGAAAAATGCCAAAACAAGGGCTATGAAATATATGTATATGTTACAAGAATGCTATAATATAATGTAGTCTTTCTCATCAGTTCGGTTTTCCTAAGAGATGGAGGAATTTCTTTTGAATTGGATTGAGTTGTACGTAGGAAAATAAAATGGATATCAATGTAATGTTCGATTTTTACTTCTGTACTGATCCTCTCTGTTTCCTTCATTGTGTTATTGTGGCGACATCCATTGTTTATTCCAGATGATTCATTGTTTCATGCGATAAGGGTAGTAATTATAAATTTTGTAGAAAATTTTCATATTTTTTATAATTTTTTCATTAAAAATTATTATTTTTATATAAAAAAATGAAAACTTTGTTTATAATTTTAAAATAATAGAGTTATAATTTTTTATGTATTTATCATATGTAAAATTCATACATACTTATAATTTTTGTACAAAAATATAAAATTTTATATAAAAAAAATTATAACTTTTATGATTTTAGATTAATTTTTTTAAAAAAATTCATAAAATTTTCAAATACATATAAAAGCATTACTCAAGCTAAAATACAATAGTAATCAGAGACGAATTCAAGGAGAGTAGCAGATTGTGACCCTCACAGTTGAAAATTTTAAATTTATATATTTATATTGACATAATAATAAAAAATTTAAATGTATTATATTTAATCCAACTATATATTTCAAATAAAGTTATGAAATTTAAAATTAAACTTGAATATACGATACAAAATTTTTGACTTGCATATAATTATGAAGAAAAAAATATGTGATAATTAATTTTTGGAGATAGGGTGTGCTGAATTTGTTTGGGGATAAAGAAAAACTTGAAAGCAACCTTAGCGGCTGGCAGGGTACCTTTAGATGACGACTTGTCTTGTGGACCAAATTACGTGTGAAAGCTAATAAAACAGCCAAGAGGAAAAGCCGAAAAGGGCACTAAGGAAAGCCACAATTAAGAGAACCATGCCTTCTCAAGAGAATTAACCTTGAATCACTTTTTTATCCACAAAAGAACAAAAAAAAGGCAGGTTGGGTTGGCTTTAGGGTTCCTGCAAAAGGCACAGCTCTTAAAAGAAATCCATCGTCCTTTCTCTTATTCCAGGGGATTTGGTCAGTTATTTAAAAACAGAAAGGGGCAAAAATATTCAGACAAAAGAAGGTTCTGTCATATGTGCTGCTTGTTTAAAATTGAAGTTATGGTATTTTAACCTTTATGAGCAATATGTACCCAATATGATAGTTTTATTGACCAAGTTGAGCTCAAAATTAAACTAAGAATCTGATTACTTCATGCA
>JANHAO010019356.1:0-13259 GCA_026873985.1 Saraca asoca
CCTAAAAATAGTTCTATTATAGGTACTAGATGGGTCTTTAGAAATAAATTGGATGAGAATGGCTTGATCATAAGAAATAAAGCACGGTTAGTTGCAAAGGGTTATAATTAGGAAGAAGGAATAGACTATGATGAAAGCTTTGCACTAGTTCCTAGGTTAGAAGCTATTAGGATGTTACTAGCTTTCTCATACTCTAGAAATTTTAAACTTTTTTAAATGGATGTCAAAAGTGCCTTTTTAAACGGATACATTTTGGAAGAGGTGTATGTTCAGCAACCCCCTAGTTTGAGGATCATTTTTATCCAAATCATGTTTTTAAACTTCAAAAAGCTTTGTATGGATTAAAGCAAGCTCCTAGAGCTTAGTATGATAGATTAAGTAAATTTCTAATAAAAAAAAGCTTTAGAAGAGGAAAGGTTGATACTACACTATTTATAAAAGAAAAAAAAACATATTTTATTAGTTCAAGTTTATATGGATGATATAATCTTTGGTTCTACTGATGATGTTTTGTGTAAAGATTTTTTTAAGATAATGCAGAGTGAGTTTGAGATGAGTATGATGGGAGAAGTCACTTACTTTCTTGGATTGCACATTACACAATGCTTAATTGTTATTTTTTTGAACCAAACAAAATACATAATTGAATTACTTAAAAGATTTCAATTTGATAGTTGCAAGCCCATTGAAACACCGATGAGTTTTACACTCAAACTAGATTCAGATGAAAATGGTAAAAGTGTAGATGTAACATTGTTTAGAGGAATGATAGGAAGTTTGCTTTATTTGACAATTAGTAGACTTGATATTATGCTGAGTGTTTGTCTTTGTGTTAAACTAATCCAAAAGAATCATATCTTGGTATAGTAAAAATAATTTTTAGATATCTAATTGGGACTAAGCATTTGGGGTTATGCTATCTAAAAATAGATACTTGCAGTCTGATTGGTTATTCAGATGTAGACTATGCTGATAGCAAGATTAATAGAAAGATCACTAGTGGTGCATGTCAATTTATTGGCCACTTACTAGTCTCTTGGTCCTGCGAAAAGTAAAATTGTGTAGCACTTTCAACTACTTAAGCAGAATAAATAGCAGCTAGAAGTTGTTGTGCTCAGATTTTGTGGATGAAACAACAACTCTCAGATTATGGATTAGAATTTGACAAAATTCCCATAATGTGTGATAATACAAGTGTTATTAACCTCATCAGAAATCCTATCATGCACTCAAAAACAAAATATATACAAATAAGGCACCATTTTCTCAGAGATCATGTTCAAAGAGGTGACATCTCAATTGAGTTTATACAAACCGATTTCCAACTAGTAGATATTTTTACTAAACCACTAGATGAAAAGTGATTTGTATTCATTTGAAGAGAGCTTAGGATGTTAGACTCTTCAGAAACAATCTAAATTGACTTATTTTTATTGTTTCACTATTTTAATGTCTTGATATTTTATCTTTTATGCATGATTACATTCTTTTTAATGATTTATAACTTGAGCATTGGAGTTTCTTCTAGTTTGTTTTGAAGAAGTACAGTATGTGAATTAAGGTTTGAATTAAGTTTATAACTTGTATTGATTTGATCAGTTTTGGTACATGCCTAAATGTGTAAGTTTTCTAGTTTAAAACTGCATAAAATTGATTTCATGTCTTTTGAATCAAGTTCAGAATCGATTAAAAATTTTTCAAGTTTAATTTGAGTTTTTGATTGATTCAATAATTAATTCACGATTGAAAATTTTGCACTATGAATTAATTTCTGAACTAATTCACAAAATTTTCAATGTTTCACCCTATTTTAAAATTTCTAAAAATCCTTATTTAGTCTAATTGAATCGATTGCCGAATCAAAAATCGATTCTGTATTTGATAAATCAATTTCCTAATCGATTCAGTCGCCTATGAATCGACTTAACTTCTAATAAATCAGTTCTAATACAATTTTCATTCATTAATTGGAAAAATAACTAGTTGAGGGGGAGCTTAATTTTAATTCATAAGAAGCTAGTCTTTCAATAATCTTCATATTAATAGTTAATTTTGCATTTGTTTTAGACTGTGTTAAATTCTAATTCTGGCACTGTGATAATATTTTGATGTTTGTTTACTCACTTCTTTCTTCATTCTTTTATGAGGCATTATTTTTTTCTTTTTTGATGTGCCAAAAGCGGGAGAAAAGATGAGATTTTTAAGACAAAAGATGAGATTAAATTTTTGGGGAAGAAAAGATGATTAAACTTTGGGATATTTTTTAGAAACTTTGAACCTTATCTTAAATTGTTTGTTAACATCAAAAAGGGGGAGATTGTTAGTCTAGGGAGATTGTTAGCCTAGCTAGCTTACCTTATTCAGTTTTGATGTTGAAAAATGTTTAAGTGATTGTTAGTTTTGCAAGTTCAAAGCTAATTAAAGCTTGCTCAAAAGATCAATGTTCAAAGTTAAACAAAGCTTGCTCAAAAGATCAATGTTAGTTCTAAGTTTTTATTTAATTTCATAGGATCTTTTGTGATTAAAATCTTATTCAAATTACTTAATTATATTTTCTAAAACAACTTACATTAAGGTAGAATAAATCATTTAAAATGAGTTTTAAATCAAAAGCTTTCAAATAAACTTTTTACATGTTCCTTCACAAGTCAAATTTTTATAAAAATTATTGTTCACTATGTGAATCGATTTGGGAATTGATTCATGTTGAAAAACTTGTGAAATGAACTTGAATCGGTTTATCAATTAATTCATGAAGAACATTTTTCTTACTAAAGGTTTGAAAATTTTCTAAATAATTCCTTAATCGGTTTAACATCTGTTTTCAAGATACTATGATTTAATTCATTAATCGATTCAAATATAAATTTCTTCACAAGCTGAGTCCATTCACAAATCGATTAGTTAGTTATAAATTTATTATAACTATTAAAGTTCAGTTATTTTTATCTCAACTATAAATAGACCTGACCTCATTTTGTTTTCATAAATCATTGCAACGAAAAACCAGGGAAATTCAGAACTTATACCTGATATTCATTACCTCACTTGATTTCAATGATTCAGTCAATTCTTAAGCAACTTGAAGAAGATTTCTACTTAGATAATTGAGATTTACATATCAATTTGCTGTATTGTATCTCTTTACTCTATGGGGTTTGGATACAATGGAAGGGATTGATCTTCCTTTTGTATCCTTCTAGAATTGTGAGGTTGATTACAATTGATAGGAGGTGCATTCAATTCTTGTAAATCTTCTTAGCTATGAGATTGATTATAGTTAGGTGAAGATATAGAATTTTTGTATTATAGGTCTGCAAGAGCCTTATAAAAATTCTTATTGTAAAACTGGCATGCAGAAACCCAGTTTAAATCTTGTGATTAGTAATAGAACAAAATCATCTAGTTGAGGATCGATTCAATAGAGTAGACTTGAATTGTAATTTCAATTCAAGTTGAACCACTTTAAAAATTTCTATGTCTTGATTATTTAATTAATGTTTTTACATTGCTGCACATTTTCTAGTTCTCCATAAATTTTTTCTTGAATTTTTGTTATACTAAATTCTGTATTTCTGTCTCAACATTATTTCTATAATCTGATATAAAAAAAGTCTTATGTTATGCATTTACTTGAAAATTAAAGTTAATAATTATATTACAATTGATTTAATTGTTAAATTCATTTAGATCAATAAAGAGTATAAAATTCTCCTAAAGGAATAAGGACAAGATCTTAATTCTTATAGTTACTTTTGGGACAACAGGTGACATATGGAGGAGACACATTAAAGAGCAATACGCCCCATTAGAAATACTATTGATTACTCTCATTCCCACTTGCAATATGACCCATATCCAATGGGTACTCACAATTTTTACTCATTCAAATACGGGTATAGATCTTAAAAAATGGATACAAGTACAAATAAAGAGATTTTTGTGTCAATTTTATCAAATATGAGTATGAATAAAGGGATTACATTATCCAACCTTCTTATAATAATAATAATAATAATAATAATAATAATAATAATAATAATAATAGCAACAATAATTAAAATTATGTATGTAATTATTTGATTTAAATATAAAAAAAAATTTATGGTAAACTTTAGCTTGAACTTCATATTTTCCTGTGCTAGTATTATTAATATTTTTGCATAACAATTATTTTACTCTTATAAGTGAGTTTAATTTTTACAAAAAAATAATAATAAAATATATGTAAATAAATATACATAATTTAAATAAAATAGAAAAATAGGAGGAGATAAATAGATTTAATGGAAATATATAAACTATTCTTGAATGAGAAGAAATATAGAAATTTTAATCCCTTGGTCATATCCTTTCCCTTGTCATTTTTAGCTAACTGGTGACGTGGGAGATTGACCGTAGACGAATGTAACGGACAAGCACGTTTTGAAGAGACCGTAAAACGACCTTACCATTTGAATTGTTTTTAAGCACTGCCTTCATTTTGTAGTGCATATGTCATTAGCAATATTTATTTCGTTTTAAAAAAATTTATAAAAAGAAATTCATGAATATCTTGACAAAAAAAGAATATCCATGCAACCACATTTTTTTACGCTTATTTGTGCAACCAATTTTTTTTTTTACTTTGACTTATTCATTTGATTTAATTTAATATTGATATATTGTTGATAATGAGATACAAAAAAAAAAGAATTAATATTTCTTTGGTGGTTGATTGGGAATCACAATTTCTTTAGCTTATTATGATAAAATAAAATCACAACTAAAATCTATTACGTTTTACACAAAAATCATAAGATATTCTTTCATAAATAGGCATTGTAATTAAAAGATTATATATGGTCTAGGAACAAAGGATTTAAATAACATGTTAAAAATATTAATAATATATTGAAAATTTTAAATTCAAACATTCTTATCCTACAAGTAAATAAAAATAATAATGAGTATATGATTGAAACTTGTAATATAGAAAATTGATCATATTTACGTGTATATAAAAAAAAGCTTGAAAATTTTAAATTAAAAAAAAATTCCTCGATGAGGCATAGCATATAGAAGAAATTACTGAAAATGTTCATAATAGATTAAAATCATGAGGCAAGTTTACTATGCAATCATACCAAACTATATTTATGAATTATGATGCGTTTTTCTTTATTAGAAAAGCTATACCCTTTTTCTTTTTCTTTTTCTTTTTGGTAAGCAAGCTATGCACTTATTGTGTAGATATTATTTAGTATACTGTTAAATTATTTTCAAATTTCAGAAAAATGTTTAATGATAAACGATGTGATGTCATAATCTTCAAAATTGGAAATAAATTGAACTATGTGTTCAATTATTTCAATATTTATAATTAGAAACCCAAAAAACTTTTCGTTAATATCGGTAACACTGTTGTCAGCTTTTCTTCAGAGGCAGAGGGCGTTGTAATAAATCCAAAACATAATTCAAAATGTCAAATTTGTAAATGGGGTGAAAAGAAGGCATACTTTGCCTCCATCAAAGCAACCAGGAGCACCATATGCAGTGTAGTCATTTCAGATCCGTGGATTCTGGTTTCAGACCCTTTCTGAGTTGCAGCCTCTGCTATTCTCATTTTCCATGGCTATTTGACTTAAATATTTAAAAAAAGAAAAAAAAAAAAGCAAGAGCTCCAAGAAGAAGCAGCATATTCACACTTTTTGATCCTTCTATTTCTTCTATATGCTTCAGATCCCAATCGGTGCTTCACTCAGATTTCTCTGGCACTAAGAGGTAAATTTTCACTATCACCTCCTTAACAAATGATAATGATGTCGAAGAACCAAAGTTGTTCTTTTCATTTGCAATTAGCCTATTTTGTGTGCCCATTTTCTTCTCCTTTTTCGTCAATTTTGAGATTTTTTTGGTATATATTTCAGCGCCTGAGAGATTGTTTGTTTTGTCGGAAGATCTTGATCTGAATCGGTGAAATTGTTTTGGGGTGGTTTGATCAGCGAGTCGTGGAGGAATCGTTGGCTCTGCTTCTGTTGGATTTTATTCATTTAGATGTTGAGTTTCAATTCACTGGCGTACAGATCTAGGCTGTGATTGGAGTCGATATAAAGTTTTGGTTCTGTAGCATGTTTCTGATGCCCTGACCGAGTTGTAGCACTGAATCTAGTGGCTTATATTACTCGTTGAATTTCACTGGTTCCTTGTACTGAGATACTCATTTTTGCAATGGAGACTCTTGTTGTGTCCCAGCACAGGAACCAATACTACGGCAACTCCAACCCACACGGCCGTGCTAGATTTGGATCTTCGCCTTCTAGAAACTTTAGAGGGATCAATTGCAGAACTTTCCAGTCCGGGACAGGTATTCTACCAACCCCATTGACATCATTCATTTCACCCGTAACTAATCGGTCGTGTTCATCTTCCCCACAATCACCATCAGTTAATGCAAATTCGCAGTCTGATAATAAAATATGCACCAAAACTAATCCAAAAAGCAGCCCAATTGCGATTAATATAAAAAGGGAGAGATTTTTTAGTGAAGTAGTTCCCGATGAAAACCTATTGTTCTCGGAGCTTTGGGCTGGACCTACCTACTCAAATTCGCCACCACCCAGTTCCTTGCCTATCCCCAAATTTTCTGTCCGACCAAAGAGAACTGTGTCTCTGAGTCTACCTGGTTCCTCCCCTGAGATTGAAATGCACCCGGTTGCCAAATCTGCACCTGCATCCCCAAGTAGGGAGCGTATTTCTTCTACAAGAGACATCTTTCTTACTGCTGATTCTGCGACTAAGACTTTACGTCGCATTCTTAATCTTAACATCGATGATGAGTGAGACAAATGGAGTATTGGGCTCCTGTAAATAAGGTTGTTATGAAGCTAGAATAGTGCTAGATGTATATACACTTAAAATAAAAGTTGCAGTGTGTGAGTTCGTGTGAGTTTGTTTAGCTTTGATGTGGGCAATCTCTGGACTTTGGAAATTGGATCAAGCTTTGATGTGGATAGATAATTGGTTATGCACTTGGAGGCAAATATTGAGAGCAGGGGTGTTATGGGTCATGCGACATGGATGGAGTCTGCTATGAAAATAGTTTGGGAAGCAGTATGGTGGTAACAGGTAGAAGTGTCGTGGAATAGATCTGGTTGACAATGTTGTAACCTGTTGGGGGCCGAAGAAAGCTACGATGAAGTTGAATCCTAAGAGTTATGATATCATCATAGGATGGTTAACTTATTTCAATCTGACATAGGATTTAGGTCTCTTCTTTGGAATACTATGTACATACTGTCGAATCTAGACCTCACTGCTTATAGAACTCCGGTAGGCCTAATTTTTTCTCCTCATTTCATCTTGCCATCTTGTTTTATCTTCATTTCCTAATTTCTTTTCCTTTCTAAATATCTTAACAATGTGCATCATTACTACTTCAGTTTTCTAGATGATCTTCATCTACTGTTTATCACCTCCTTGACTCGACTACAAATCTTCTGTCCTAGCTAGTAGCTATCTTTCTTTGCTTTCTATTATTTTAGGACTTGACTTCTTAGCCTACCCTATGCGAGGGTGTAGTTTGTTCCTTGGCCATCTTTTCTGTTTTTTAAAAAGAAAAGTTGGAAGGATTTAGTTATAGTCTTGCAGCATCTGCTTCACTTTTTAGGGATAATCCTTGTCACGCTACCTAGTTTTAATCCCCTATAGTTTTCCATGTTCGCTGATGGGTAATGCTACGTGCTTATTTTCCATGGTGTGTTGATCATGCCCAGCCAATTTCAAGGTAATTTTCTTATACAGCGTTTCTTTATATACTTATCCTATATTCTGTGACATACAATCATAATTCATTGATTATTGTTCAATCTGTTTGAACAGGGTTCTGAAGTTGTTTTCATTCAGATGTGGCCATGGTTGGTTTTCTCCGCAAGTCAGTAAATCTTTTCTTTCCTTTGAATTTAGTTGTAGTTAATTAGTTTTCTGTTTCTTTCTCTGTGCGTTAGTTCCCTGAAAGTTGTAATGTGATGGAATAAAGACGTTTTAGCTACTATAATTTGCTGTATCGTGTTATGTAGCATTTCTTCACAAAAGCATTTTGTTGATGAATTTCATTTACATGGCTGCCTGATATTTAATCTTAGTATACTTAATCATGATGGTTCCAATGTTAATTGGAACTTGAATTATTGAATGAATCTTAGTGCCATGTAAGACAATACTCTCTTCTAAGGTAGACATGATGAGAACTTCTAACAAGGCAGTTTCAAGCATCGATTTTGTTTACTTTTAGCAGAACATACCATTCGTCTGGATTAAAATTATGCTCAGTGTAATATATGATTCATTAGATCGTGTTTAAATAGTGTGATTGCATTTGTCAAAGTTCTTTTGGTTTAAAAATGTTGGTATCCAAACATAAATAGCTATGGAAGTCTTGGCCTTGAATTATTTTTCCTGCTCGTTTCAAGGAATGAGGTCATTTTTCAGAAGAAACCTAAACCAGAACCGATTAAAAATGTGGTGCACAGGCGCATGTGCGACCTTGTGAAACGACCAGAACTTAAGATCATCTACGTTAGATGAAGTGTATTAAAAAATAATGTATATGTCGCATCCATAATCAGATTAATTACACTTTTGCCAACATGCAGGTGTGAGACGTCATAGCTTTGTGGGGGGCATTAGCCCCAAAGGAGTTTTAATTTCTTATAATGGGTATGTATATTTGTCAAAGAAAAAGAAGTTGCTCTCTTTAATTTAATCTCCTCAGAGATAAAAATTTTAAATGACTCGCCCTTTATGGGTAGTGTATATACACAGAATAATTATCTGAAGAGTTTTAAATTTGTAAGAAATTCAGTGTTTTTACTATTAGATTACTAATTATATTTGGAAATATAGATCTTTCCTATAACTGATCTTTGAAGATTGTTAATTTAATAATAAAAATAGTTCAACCTCTTAGAAGCTTGAGCTTCCTTTGAGATTACAGTAGTGTTGCAGTGACCCTGTGAACATGGGTTGGCTTAGCTGACAATAGGATTCAATGAAAATTTTACTACTCATCACTGGGGCTTCAAACCCTTTCAATGTTAGTACCCTATATCCGTAGTGGTTTCTTCTTAAAGAGATTCTTATTGTCTAACAATGGATAGCCTTTTGATTGACCCTCTGCTAATATCTTCGTCCCTTGTAGGCCAGAGGGTGGATTGGCAAAAGAAGAGATATGAATTGGCCATTGTTGTGCTAATCTATAATGTTACAGGAACATATTTACAAAGTCATTTTAGATAAAAAATAATAATAATAATTACATTACACTTGTAGATGCCAAACGAGTGCCATCCGTAAGGTTCCCTCTGTTCTTCCTTTCTGTAACATATGAATAAAGCGGGATGCGCAGTTTTAAAGACTCATGGATCCATTTGTGTTGTGCGGGTATGCCATTTGCCACATTCACGTTGACTACTCTTCTATCATTTTGTCAATTTTCATCCATCAAGAATTTGTCAAATTAAGCCTATGAGTTGGTGAAGGAAAGAAGTGACAGTTATTTCTAGCAAATTATCTGGGATTCTTATCCGATCATGTGATTTGGATAAAGTTATTCAGAATTTAATAAAATGCTAACTTTAACTGATTATAAAATAACTTTTATATTTTTATACATTTATCATCTAACAATAAATTACTTTACAAATCTTAATCCAAGAGAAAAGCTTTGTCATATGGCAGCATTGTAAATAGATATATTGTTTAATTAATATTTTCTTATATATTTTGATTCTCGCTAAAAATTTAGATATTTATAAATATTATATTTATATGGATATTTATCATATCTTTTCTTTTTTATTTATAGATTGGTTGAGTTTATCTCTAATTCTTTCTTAAGTCAACAAAGACTTTACACCATTATAAATAAGAAAAAAATATTATTCTAATCTTTTCATGCATATCTTTAATATTCTTATTTACTTTAACATCGCATTATCAATATGAAGTTATTTCATTATGAGTTTTTGGATTTAGGTAAAAAAAAAAAAGAAGAAGAGATTTTTCCCTTAAATTCATCATTCAATGATATGATCTATATGTTATAGTATACAATTTACTCTTTGTATATTATTTTTTGTTTTTGTTAATCTACAATTTGCACCAAATTAGTTTTGCAAAAAGAAATACATAATAAATCTGATATACTATGTTGTAGTTATGTGAAAATACTTTCCTATTTTTTATTGACTTGTGTACATGTATTTTCTTACATAATTATTCATTGGCCTTGTAAATCTGATAAGAGGAAGTAATCCATTACATTTTTTTAACTCTCTATGCTTGATGTTGTTATGTATGATGTAAACTATTTTTTAATTTTAATTGATAACTTCATTTTCTCATTTTGATATTGCATGACCTAAAGTCAATGTGATATTTTATAAAGATTGAAATACATGCTATAGTAAACTAAAAGTTCACTAACCAAATATTCTGAATTATTTTCATGTCTACTCGGTCTTGAAGTACCAATAAGAAGAGACCTAATATATTCTATTATTTTGTATTTATGGCTGTATACAAAACAAGATATTGATTAAAACTAAGATATTTCTAATAGCTTATAATCGATTTCTCAAAGTGAATGTGATAACATTCAAAGACTTTTGATACTTAATTTTATAAAGTGAACATCTTGTTTATACGAAATTTCAATATTGCATAACCTGAAAATAATGTGATAATTTAAAAGGATTTTGATATTTCATTGTAAAAAGTGAATATGAAATATTTAAAGTATTTATATATTTTATTCTCTGAAGTAAATGTGATGGGAGATGAAGATATTGTTTTATAAGATGATATTTTATAGTATTTTTCTTATTTTAATTGATAACTATTTTAATCGATAACTTCATCTTCATTTTCTAAATAGATCATTGTTCATATTATGTTTTGAATTTTGAAAAAAAAAAAAGGGTTCTTCTATTATTTTCTAAATTTATGCATCCCTTGCTTTCAATCCATTCTCAATTTTTTTTTTAAATTTCAGAGTTTTGAAAATAGGATTGAATATCGTTGGTAAAAGTTTTATTTATTTATTTTTTCGATTCAATTTATGATCCAAGATTTTTAATCAATTAATCAAAAGTGAGATTTTAAGTTCAAGTGATTTTGGTTTTAGATGTTGATGGATTTGACATATCGGATTTCTTACTTTTATTGTTTAACTCTAATCAAGTTGCTTTTCATACTATATGTCTTAGCTAAAATTATTTTGCAATATTCCATTGAATAATTAAAAGTTATAACATTATTTCTTTTTTATAATGCTACATAAGATTTGAAATTATATATATATATATATATATACACACTTTGGTGCTTTGGAAAAGAAAAGGTGAATATCTATTGTTGACGGTTGATTTTGATAATCGGTCAACCAAAGGTTCTGGCGTCCAAACTACTGTAAAAAATGGGAAAATGCAGGAAGACAACAAGAGAAAGAAGAAAGAAAAACAGAGTGATCACACAGGTTTTTAATATGGTTTGGCTAAAGCCAGTATGGCCCCTACATCCACGGTAGTTATATTTGCTATTTGTGGTTATTTCCCTGCTCAGTTCAACAGGGTTTCAATATACATGTTCTCTCACTATTTTAACAAATTTTCTACATGCATTTCTCACTCTCCTTTTCAATGATCTTTTCCCCTATTTATAGAAGTGGAGAAGATTATAAATGTAATTTAACAAATCGTAAAACTATCATTATCGCTATTACGGGCAATAAATGCTAGGCATTGGGCAAATTATTGTCGAATTTTGGGAGCTAATTTGCCAAGTGGAAGTGTTTCAGACTGTTGATTGGACTTCCAGCGTTTTGTATTTGTGTCTGGGGGAGCTTGCTTGGCAACCTGGGGTTGTTAAATGACTCAAGCTCGCACTAGACGATCTGTTGGCTAGCTTCTATGGCCTCGCTCCAGAATGGGCTGACCTTTTTTACCTTGAGCAAGTCCCTTGGGCCTTCGCTGGCCCATTTCTCTTAGTCCCGAAAAATACCCATAACACTAGTCTCTTAACTTTTTAGTTCACTATGTGAGTTGTGAGTTATTTCTTGCCGGTGAAGTCATTATTCGCGGTCCATAGTATAGTCAAAGTATTCTTCTACGGTATGTCATGTCATTAGTCTTTGCTGACAGTTTGCAGAGTGTTGTCACTTTGAGCTTTAGTCTTTCATTTCATTTGCACCACGCCATACCTCCGACTATTCATGCTTTACAATTATTGGCGTGGCAGCCATGTTTTCTTCCTGTTTGTTTGATTAAGAATAGCTGGATATCCTCTAGATTCTTTGGTGAGACCAGGCTGGTCTATATAAGGGGAAAAAAGCCCTTCTTCTTTTTCCATAAAATGATCCGATGAGTGCTTTAGTTAAGCCCCCCATGTTTTTGATGGCCTGGATCTTTGGTGGAGTTCTACGTTGTGTGTATAGCTTACTCAAATAGTTCCTCTTTGAGGATTCTGGGAAGTTTTGTTACATTCCTTCATTCCCTTTCCATTTGACATGGTGGATGATGTAGCTTCTTCCTTTTGCTCTTTGGTTTTCTTGCATGGCGAGCAACTCGGTCAGTTCTTTAGCTGTCTTGCTTGGTTGAGTAAGCCATTTGGCTTTGAGTACCTTACAGGCACTCGAGTAAGGGAATAAGCTGTAAGCTCGGGAGGAGGGTGAGGAAGAGGTGGAGCAGTTTGGCTTACTCACTATTTGTAGGATCTAGCCCTTAAAAGCTAGTTCCTCCTACGTATTATGGTTGTAGGTTTGCTGGGGATTAGCTCTCCCTTAGTTAACCATAAGCTTGCTTTAGTTTGTACCTTTGAATCTTCATGTATATTCACCTCGCAGAAAGAGGTTTCAATGAAACTATTTTAATTTTTACCAAACGTATCATTTATTGCAAAAGATAACACGCGAGCTCTTCATGAGTAAATTTTTACAGCTAGATAGACGCTAATTGGTTACATTAATTTGTCTTAATGAATTTGACCATTAGAATGTCTCAACTGGTAATGCACTTTCAGGTTGCATGAGGGCTATGAATAATAGGTCACAAGAGGACTATGCCTTATCATAAACTGAGTGTCGAGGTAGGCTGTTGTTGAGTGAGTTTTAAAATTGAATTCGTCTCTCAAATTACGCAAGTACACGCAGTCAATTGTGTAATATAGAGTGAGTGAGTATCATCTCCACAGGGATTGAATTTCATGCAACTTTAATGTAAAAC
>JANHAO010019357.1:0-13251 GCA_026873985.1 Saraca asoca
TTGCGCACGCTTATTTTCAGTGCCAAATAATAAAGTTCTCCATGACATGTACACACTCACTCTCTATTTTCAGGGACTTAGGCAGGAAGTTATTGTTGATTTGGTGGAACAGTGTCGAACATACAAGCAGAGAGTGGTACACCTTGTTAACTCAACTTCGTAAGGCTTGATATTCCTTTTTCTTGTATGGTGATCAATGATTGCTGTATTTTGAATATATCATGTTCTATACCTGTTTGGCTCATTTTACTTGTATCGTTTTGTCTTCTATCAGGGATGAATCACTATTATGCCAAGGCCTGGCTTTGAATGATGATCTGCAGCGTGTACTGGTCAGGCATGAATCCATTGCTTCAGGAACACTGGATCAAAATCAAACAGAGAAACCTAAACCTGCACCTGCACCTGCACCTGCTGGAGCACTTGTAGATGTTGGTGGTCCTCTGGTTGATACTGGTGATGCCAGCAAACATACTGATGGGGGGTAAGTCAGTTTATGGTTGTTCCTGCAGCACGAGTCAACCAAGCATGAATCTATTTTTGCCCACTTTATTGATATTCAAGTTCTGGTTTGAAGATTTACAAGAGAAGTCATAGTTGGAAGTGTTTTGAGATCTAGGTCACTGCACTTGGGGTTTTATATCATATTCAACTACTGAAAAATTGTCTTTATGTATGCCCTATCCATCAGTAATTAGTTGATGAGCTCTCAATGATGAAATATGTAGTAGGTCTGCGTTTTTTGTTGCATATATACTGTTGACATAGATCTTTGTATACAGATCTACATTCCATGTTTGAAGCATTGTCAGGAATCTGGCCACAAGGTGCCTTTGGGTGATGTGACATTTTTTTTCTTTTTTGAATATCTGCAGAGCCACTCCAAGTGCTAATGTAGGGGGTCAAACATTGAATCAGTTATTGCTTCCCGCACCCCCTACACCAAATGGTGCAGCTGCCTCTGTTAAGGCTGATCCCAAAATTGACCTTCTCAGTGGCGATGACTTTAGCTCACCAAAAGCAGAGAATTCACTTGCTCTTGTTGCTGTGGGAGAGCAACCACCAGCCAGTCCTGTGCCTCAGCAGAATGCCCTTGTTCTTTTTGACATGTTTTCTAGCAGTGTGATAAATTCCAATAATACCCAGCCAACCAGCGTAGCTGGCCAAATCTTAGGCCCCCAATTTCAGCAGCAGCAGCAGACTTTTGTATCTCCTCAAGGTGGATTTTACACTAATGGAACTGCACCAAATATGGGGTCACCTCGATATGAGCAGTCACCATACTTGCAAGGCACAGGTCCTGCATGGAATGGTCAGATTGCGCAGCAACAACAGCCACATTCACCAGTTTATGGTAAACTAAATCCTTCATTCGTAGCCTTTAGTTTTGGACAACAATATCCTTCTGGCACAAGCTTTTGCAATGGCAATGATGTATCCTGATCACTGCTTTATAGTTGTTTCATAAAAAATCCAGTAGTCTTCAGATGTTTTCTTTGTAAACTGATTGTCAGTGATCGGTCAGTTGATGACTAGATGGATTGTAGAGAAGTTAAATTAAATGTATAGGATTTGTGCCCTTAAATATTTTATTGTTACTTTTATTGCTCAGATCTTTTTATGATATATAGGTGCACAAAGTAATGGATCATTGCCACCGCCACCCTGGGAAGTTCAACCAACAGATAATGGTAGTCTAGTAGCAGGTAGTCAATATCCGCAAGGAATGCAAGTCACTCAAGTGGTTATGACACATGTACAGAGTGGTGTACATCCTCAGTCACCGCGAGCCATTGGAAATGACCAAGTGGCTGGTATGTATATGCAGCCAAACGCTAACAGCCATATGCCAGCCATCAATAGTCCTGTTGGTCAAGCCAATTACTTCGGCTTGCACCCCCAGCATATGCAGGGAGCTGCAGGGCCCTATATGGGCATGGTTTCACCGCAAATGCAAGCTGGTCCCGTGGCATCAATGTATCCTCAGCAGATTTACGGCAACCAGTTCATGGGATATGGCTATGGTCAGCAACAAGGAGTTAAATACCTTCAGCAGCAAATGTACGGCCTATCTGTTAGAGATGATAATGGTTTGAGCAACTCCTCCTACCAGGTTGCTACTACATCTTATGCACCTTCAGGCAAGCCTGCCAAGCCAGAGGACAAGTTATTTGGGGACCTCGTTGACATGGCAAAATTGAAGCCAAAACCCACTCCGGGCTGAGCTGTTGGTAGCATTTAAAACTATGTGGTTTGCATTTTTTACCCGTTTGCTAACTTGTGTCCCTCGCTTTGTTATCTTTTTTTTCTTTCCTTCTTTACATATATATTTTTTAATGTATATGTTTTTCTTTTGCTGTTATCCCATATTATATTTCTGGTCTGGCATTACGATCGTGTACATTCATTTTAGAGAAAAAACTGAAAGAAGGAAGAAAAAAAATTGGCTAGAGCATCCTATGTGTCATATCAAGTTTTCGTGACGCATGTATTCTTTCTTCGTTGCTTCTTGGAGTTTTTATGGTTGAAGGGATGAGGAGAATTATTTTCATTAGCTTTGGAAGCTTGTATTGATTAGAAATATATCAGAATCAAGCTATGGTGAGGGCTATTAGCTCCACCATGGTTACTTGTTTTTCGTTTGAGTAGTTCTCAAAATTATTACCAAATTATATATACATCTGCCGTATTTAAAACAAATTCTGTATTAATGGATAGACTAAATCAACCCCACTTTATTATTATTATTATTATAAAATAGTAAGAGAAAAAATTTATTAATAATTTTTTTTATATAATAATAGAAGTCAGTGATACTTGATAGTCCCTCCAATGATGCAGTTAGTTCTAACTAGTTTTATATTTAAAATCTCTTTAGAAGATATCCTCTCAGATCAAATTAGTTCTAGATAGTGTTATATTGTATTCTAAATCTTCTTAAGAGGTGATGTAACATATATATTTCATACAATGGTGTTGATAGTATTTCTCGGCTCCTATTCTACTAGTGAAAAAAGACAGATGATGGCCACTTACTAATGTGGCCTTGTCATACAGTTCAAAATACCTAATATTTAGCCAATTACAACTGTAACTTGAGTTCCAAGGGAAGCCTCGCTCCTGTGGTTTCCTTAATGTGAATATATGATACTATCTTATATGTCCCAAATTTATATTGAAATCTATCACGTTAACAAATATGTTTGAATGCTTTGGAGTAAAATTTCAACATAAAAAATCACAGAGTTTGACTCTTTTTTTTCTAAAAAAAATCAGCATTAATAAGTACAAAAAATTATTTGATTGCTTTTAGTTATTTATTTTCTAATTTTTTGATTAGTTTTATTTTATAAAGAAAAGACTAATCCGCATAGAAAAAATTAGGGGCAGAAAGCCCACGGTATCGGCCCATGGTCCATGGGCTTCCTATCCCATCAGCATACCCGCCCAACCCCCGCGATCTAACAGAGACAACTCATTTTGATAAAGTTCGATCCGTACAGTCCTTCGTCAAATCTCTGTTCCGCTCAGCTGGTTCTGTCTTCAGTTTACCATTGATTTCAAGCTCTCCTTCTCGCGACTCCAAGTTGATCAAGGTGAGTATGTTTCCCCTCTGATTCACCTTCAACGGTAACTTTTAATTTTCTTTTCGTGGATGAAGAGAAATGATCGTGGAATTGAATTTGAAGAAATCTGTATGTGATTGGCGAAGTAGTTTGCAGATTTCTTCAGTTTCAAAATGGGTTTTCTACTTGGATTTTCTCAACGTCGGGAGTGTGATCCTCGCTAATTTTGCATATTTAAGTTTTGCTTAGGTTGGAAATTTGTGCATAATTCACTAATTTGACATCAGTAGTCCTTTGTGCTTCTTGTTGTCTTATGTGATCGATTCTCACTGAAAAAGCCTAGGATATCTAGGTAGAAATATACTAATTTCTGTTTTCCCATTGTTCTAAGTTTTGGATTTGAATTTTCTCATTCTTTCATATTCTCGTTGATCAAACCATTTGCTTGTATACTTCATTAGCCTTTCTGTGATCATTATGTTTTCTCATCATCTCTACTCACGAATAATGAAAGAATTTTCTTAAACATGCAGTTAAAAGTCACTCCAAGGTTTTGTTTTCCTGTCTGCATCAGATTTTGGCGGCAATCAGCATGCAGGTTTGATACCACTGACTTGTACTTCTTTTTCTTATTATTTGTATGTATGAGACTATTTTTAAGTGGTCTTTAAAATTCAATAGCATGATTCTGTATTAGGAATGCTGTTCTCAAATAGGCCAGCGATAGTTATTACAACAGTTGTATTCGTTGAAAGCATATTATTTGAAGGGCACAAAAAAAAGAAAAAAAGAAAAAAAAAAGAACATATCTTATTTTGCTTCATCTTCCTATTTACAGTTATGGTTTATTGTGTTGTCATGATTGGTTCTGCATATAAAGTGTTGTACTAAGCTTTGTTCTTCAATTTTCCCTGACCATGGTATTTGTCCTTCATGAAGGCATCACGGGCAAGGCTGTTCAAGGAGTACAAAGAGGTGCAAAGAGAGAAGGCAGTTGATCCAGATATTCAACTAGTCTGCGATGATTCTAACATTTTTAAATGGACAGCCCTTATCAAGGTAAGCTCAAAACTTTTTATATATATGTTTGTTTGTCTGTTTGTTTGTTTAGGGTTTGTTTTATTTATGTTTAGGGACCATCAGAGACTCCTTATGAGGGTGGTGTCTTCCAGCTTGCTTTTGCTGTTCCAGAGCAGTATCCTCTACAACCTCCTCAAGTGCGGTTCTTGACTAAAATCTTTCACCCAAATGTACATTTTAAGGTGGGGTTCTTTTAGAAGTAACAATCATTTTGTTTGCATTGGTACATTTCCACTTATAAAGCATGACCATAAGATTAAAAATTTAAAACTACTAAGAAAACTGGTGCTAATGAGAAATGGATCTTTACGATTTAATGTTGTTTGAAAATTGATGCAGAGTGTGTATTTTTAAAATTTGTTTGCTTGGGGAATGGATGTGATCAGATACCCTGGTAATTCGAGCTGTAGACAATGTGTTCTTCCTTTGTCTACAGGAACCTGAAATTAGAAATTCCTCAACTTCTCATATAAACATGCTTTGGTGTTTCTGTGTTATATTTGTTGAATTGTAAGGAAATCATTATGTCAATCTTAAGACAATGTCTTGATGACATTTTCTATGGCATGAGGATTCATAGGCCTTCATAATATCTGGAAATCTTATAAGTTAGAAAAAACTATGCTTTGTGTCATTAACCCTCGAGTTATCAAAGAATTCATTAAAAGCCTATATCAATTTGAATTATCTTATTTGGTAGAGTGATGCATTATTTATTTCTTACTTTCATTCTTCATGATAGACATGGAAATTTTTTTTTCCCTTGATTAATATGATGTTGTTGACTTGGTTCATGAATAACATTTTAATTTTCTAGTAATTCTCTCTCAGACGGGGGAGATTTGTCTTGATATCTTGAAAAATGCATGGAGCCCAGCTTGGACGCTTCAGTCTGTCTGTAGGGCTATAATTGCCTTGATGGCCCATCCAGAACCTGACAGCCCACTTAATTGTGATTCAGGTGTATACACTCTTCACTTTGTATTCATTTGATGTTTTCTTTTTAGCTTTATTGAATCAAAAGGAAGGAGAGACTGGGTTTAAGTTTGATTTAAGAATTGAGAAAACTAGAATGATATGTCAATTAACTTTTCTAAACCTCCTGACAAAAAGGGAGAGAGGAGTTTGCGAATGCTATAGAATGAAGTAGAATATGCACTAGAATGAGGTTTTTGACTTATAGGAGGAATTTTGATTTCAGTTGCATGTGATGTTTGAATTTGCCATCCTTGTTCTAGATTTTTATTGCTCAATATAGATCTGTCTACATTAGAAATTCAGTATCTTTGGAAAATAAATAATTTTAGGTCCTTGAGAACTCAAATCTTATAGCTATACATTCATCCCAATATATAGTTTATTACGATAACAGAAATTATACGCAGACTTTGAGAGGAAATATATATATTTTTTATTTTATTCTTTTGGTGTACAGGTAATCTTCTGCGGTCTGGTGATGTTAGAGGGTACCGGTCCATGGCTGGAATGTATACTCGGCTTGCAGCAATGCCAAAGAAAGGCTGAATGATTTAAGATGAGCTGTTTCCTATGTTGTGTAAGCTATTGATATGGAGTGTTCTTACCTACTTGTGTTAATGTATGATGTGTTTGTGTCTGAAGACATTGTAACAAGCTGGCAATTGATATGAGCAGCTCTTCATTCGATTGTTGATTTGCTTACTATGTGGCAATTTGAACACGAGTTTTGGTTTATGTTCTTTCAAAGTTATATGACTTGTACAGGGTAGACAAGTGAGCTTAGTCCATTTTGTCTTTTTCCAGACCTGGTCTGGATGCACTTGAACTTGACTCAGTTACTTTGTTTGCCTAAGTTTATGCCCAATATTGAACTTTACCTGTACTTTCACTGACGATAATGGCATTAAACAATGCCCATGCATGAGAATCACAGCTCCGCTCATTACTTGCGAATCATATAATTCATTGCAGTGTCTTTCTGCATTACAACTAGAGAGCTGGGGGACCGTGGCATTTGATATCAGAATTTAAGGTTTAAGGGTGAGAGAGAGCGAGATCTGATTTATTTGCCAAACAATTCTCTCGATAAGTTTCTACCTACAGACACTAACCACTTTATTGGTGGGCTTCGAAACCTTCAATTGTAGTAAAAATGAAAGATCATTTAAAATTATTGTTCATGTTATCATATGCATGAAATATAAATTATTTTTCAGATTCTCCTCCGACTAATTTCATAACTACCCGTCACAGAAGGATGGTGACCATGTATCTACCAATATATACAAAAGGATGGGGCAAATGGTCAAAATTAACCCCCTTTTGGTCCTTTATAATTATATATGGCCTTGGCCTTCGGAAACTTCTCTGTTAGAGAGGAACCGTTAAAGGGTGGAAATCAATGGAATGATGACTTACACAAGTAACAGAATTAGTTGTATAAAATAAAAGTAACCATCAAATATATTTCAATACTCAAGTTAGTTCTCAAGCAGACTTTTGATAATGATAATGAGATTATTTGTAAAGAGAAGTATTTTAATATTTACATAAATATTGAATATGTTAATCAATGTACTTTTGAGTGAGTAGAAAATGTTTATCTATTTCTAACGTGTTAATAGAGTGAACGAGATTTTTACTTAATAATTAATAATGCTATCACATCATTTGTGTATGTCCTTGAGTGCACGAGTTAGAATGCAAGTATACCCTTAACACGCTTGCTAGTCAAACTTATAACTTTAGTTGATTGACTTGGAATTCCTGATCACTGTTCAAGACCCTGATCTCTATGCCTCATTGTTGATCCAAATTGTTTTGTAATATCATGATTCAGTTGCTTTTCTCTGAGTCATTTGACCGGTATACAAGATCAAACAGCTACAGTTCAGTTGTTCGTTTTGAACTCTATCAATAATAAATATCTGCGTCTTCTTTCTAACAAGCACGTTTCCCAACTCTATCAATAGCCTACTTAAGGCTATTTTTAATAGAAAAGAAAAGAACCTACGATAGTTTCTAAAATTTCTAAAACGAATGCTCCGCAATTAGCTAGCAAAACAGGGTGATAATGCTATTTTGCGGTTAAAAAAAATTGAAACAACACACCCCAATGCTTTTGGCAATATCACCATGTCTTTAGTTCCAATTTTAATTAATTGGTGATATATGTAGCATTGATGTGGTTGAATAATTTTTTTTAATAAAAATGTGAAATAATAATGTACATAAGGATCCAGATCATTTTACATCTCATGTGGAAAATAAACAAATGAGATAAATGAAATTGAAAGTTAAAATGAGACTAAACTAGTTTAACCTAACACACACATTAGACATGAATTTATAAGCAACATTAACTTTATTAGCAAATGATATTTGCATGATGGAACCCCAATGGGAATTTTTTTTTTATCTGTTGATAGTTGATTTTGATAATCGATCAACCAAAGGTTCTGAAACTCAAACTGCAATAAAATGTATGAAAATGCAAGAAAAGAGCGAGAAAGAGAAGAACAGGATCTAGGGATTTTAATATGGTTCGTCTAAAGTTAGTATGATCCTTACGTCCATTGTAATTGTATTTGCTATTGTATGACTTTTCTCTACATATCTTAATAGAGTAACAGTACATGTATCTCTCACTATTTTTTTGACTGAGTTTCTGCATATCTATTTCCCTTCCTCCTTACAATGATTTTCCCCCCAATTTATAGAGACAGGGGATTATAAATGTAATTTAATAAATTGTAAATCTACCTTTTTTGTCACATCAAGCAATAAATACTAGGTAACTCACTGTCGATTTTTAGGAGTTGATTTGTCGGTTGAAAGTATGTGCCTTTGACTGTTGACTTTAATGATCCGTACCCGTGCATGAGATTGCTTGTTTGGTGATTTGAGCTCGTGCTGGATGACCTGTTGGCCATGCAAGTTGGTCCTGTTCTCAGGTTTAACTAGAGTGCTTTCTGGAAGATAGTTGAGGTGACCTATTTAGATCAATGAGTTGGGGCTACTACTACCTTGGCCTTGTCCTGCGCCCTAGGCTCGCAGATGGTTATTTGATGCCTTTGTTGAGTGACCTTAGTTTTTGGATGAGCTGGGCCTTTTCTAGTTAGACTCATTTGTTGGGCTTTTACCAGTCCATTTCACATAGTCCCAAAAATATCTATAACATTAGCCACCTAGCTCCCAATCCGCTCTGCAGACTGGGAGTTGTAATTTTTTGGCAAAGTCCTCACTTACAATTTGCAATGCTGGCAAAGTTTTCACTTATAGTTTACAGTATTGTCATTTCAAACTTATATCTTATCGCTTTATCTACACTAGGCCATGCATTTAATGCGCATATTTTATAGCCATTGGTGTGACAGACTTGCTTTTTGCTGGACCGTTTAATCAAGAACAGTTGGATAGTCTCTGGATTCTTTGACGAAGCCAGACTAGTCTATATAAGGTGTGAAAAAACCTTTTTCCTTTTTTTACAAAATGGCCTAATGGGTGCATTAGCTGAGCCCTCCCATGTATCTTATGATCTGGGTCTTTGATGTTGCTTGGTGTCTCCAAGTACCTTGGGGGCATTCAAGTTAGGGAAGAAGCCCTTAGGTTGGGAGGAGGACAAGGAAGAGTTGGAATAGTTCAGCTTGCTCGTTGAACTTCCAACTTGTTGGAATTCAGCTTTTCCTCTTAGGATATGTTAGTTGTAGGCTTGCTTTGATTTGTACTCTTGAATCTTTATGCAAATTTACCTTATTGAAAGAGGTCTTGTAATAAATGATCTTTTCATATTTCCTCACTCTTTTGAGTGCATCGCATTTGATGTTTTGTATATCTCAGAAGATAGTACGTAGGTAGACACAAATTCCTACACATCATATTTAAATAAAAAATTAAGCTAAATGACTAATTAGTCAAATTAACGCTTCTTAGTTGACAATAAATTTGAGCACCGGAATGCTTGAGCACCTTAGTTAGCATGAGATTGAGTGCTCAGGTAGGTCACACGAATATGCATAAGCTAGTACGAGATTAAGTGCTCGAGTAGAGATTGAGTGCCCATGTAGGTTGCATGGTTGCACCTCAGCTAGCATGAGATTGAGTATCCAATAGGTCACATGAAAGTTGCGCCTCAGTTAGCACAAGTCATGTGCCTAGTAGGTCACATTGGTGAGCCTTAGCTAGTACACCATGATAATGTATATTTACCAAGCATGACAATGTATATTTGTCAGGTCAACAATGACAATGTATATTTGTTAAGTAAAATAATGTATATTTGCTAGGTCGACTATCTGGTGGGTTGTGCTTAGCTGGCAATGAATTGATCATATGAGAATTGCACCTTAACTAGCATGCCGTGACAATGTATATTTACCAAGCACGACAATGTATATTTGTCAGGTCAACCATAACAATGTATATTTGTTGAGCAAGATAATGTATATTTGTCAGGTCGATTCTATCAACATTGAGAATAGCTCGTTTCCTATATAACACTTCGCTGAGAATTTATTCAGAAATAAACACCGATGTAAGAATTTAGGAAAAAACATGGGTGCCTTTATAACATTACAGGATTAAAATATGATTCTCATTTCAGGTGCTTGCTCTTGGTCAGGAGCTCGCTGGGGTTGTTGAGGTCGCTGTTCTACAGGTCGTATAACATAGTCTCTTAAACGACCTCTCTTGATCAGATCCTCAATTGTATCTTTGAGTACCTAGCATTCCAAGGTATTGTGCCTGATTTCATCATGGTAGGCACAAAATTTGTTTTTGTTTATGAACTTGTTAGGAAGCCTTGTGGGATTAGGCTTCCCAAAGTTCTCCCTATCCCTTTCTGTTGTAAATATTCTATCTTGAGTGTCTGATAGGAAGCTGTAACTATTGTGGCAACCTTGGCATTGAGGTTACTCACTCCTGGTCTTGTTTGTGGTCTTGGCCATCGGAGCTATCCTTTTGACCCTCTTTGTTATTCCCGTCTTTGCTTATCCTTTTGCTCTGGTTGGAGCCACTTGCCTCATCCTTCTGGTTAGGCTTTTTTGGGCCAAAAGTCTCCTCCCACCTAATTTCCTTGGCAACTCACTCATAGAATTCACCCAAGTCCCTCACTAGAGACTTATATATATTCTCATATATTTTCTCATCTTTGCGAAGTCCAGCCGAGATCATTGTAAAGATGCTTTCATCCTACGGATTTTTTATATTGCTGACCTTATGCCTGAATCAAGTGGTATAGTCTTTAAGCAATTCATCTTTCCACTGAAAGACTATTGTGAGGTGACAGGATGGTATGAGCTGTCTTCTTAGCGCCTTATATTGGTTGAGGAATCTCCTCTGGCATTCTTCCCAATTGTTAATTCCACGAGTCAGGAGATTCCTGAGCTACATCCGAGGTATTTCTCTAAGGGTGGCAGGGGAAACATGACATTTGACTAATGGATTGGTGGTCTGAAGATCCATTTGGACATTGAACGTGTCTAGGTGGTTATATAGGTCACTGTGCCTATTGTACTACGGGATGTTCAGGACTTTAAACCTATGAGGAAGAGGCTCTGACTCAATCTCCCTAGTGAATGGTGTCCTCTCCTTGTAACGGTCTTGGTGGCCCTGGGTTAAAGGTCATTTTTCTAACTGTTGCACCCTTTGAAGCAACTCTTTGATCATCAGGTCTTGTGCCTCAGACCGATGGCCAGAGGATCGATGGCTCTTGTCACCTCCTTGGTCATGGGAATGGCAATCTGAGGCTGTGTCTTCTATTATGCTCATAACTTGATGCATGGCGATTTGATTTGTGTCTATGTCGGTCCTATTTGAGTTTCCTTCTTGACACAAGCCTTTGCGTCGTCGATTATCTCCTTCATTGTCCTTGTGAGCTTGATTGACCTTCGACCTTAGTCATGAATTGAACTAGTGAACTGGACTAGCTTATTGATGTTTGTTTTTTATAGGCTCCTCTTATTGAGTTCCTAGTTGTTGGAATTCTCCTCTAGGCACAATGATCTTAACTTGTCTTCATGCACCCTAGGTTTGTGCCTGAGCCAGCACCCTTACCACATCAGTCAACTCCCTCATCGTGTTTTCAAGCACCTCTTGACACTGATGCCATGCTTGTGCTCCGTCAGTCCCAAAAGTAGTAAGTTGGCGAGGGTTCAATGGAGCCATGCCAGTGGCAGCAACTATTGTGGAGGCAGCAAAGGCACCCATCATAGGAAGGATGAAGGCCCCAACTAGTAGCATTTCCTATTGTTGCTGCACGTGACCTTCAGGCTGGCTAGTGGTAATGTTAGTGCTCCTGGTGGTTCTTCCTCTTGCCATTGCAGTTGCACAGTAAATCAGAGAGAGAGGGGGGGTGCAATTTTGCTTTTCCTCTAACTTTAAAATGTTGATGATTGATTTTGATAATCAGTCAACCAACGGTTTTAAAGCCTAAACTGCAATAAAACATATGAAAATGTACGACAAGAGTGAGAGAGGGAAGAATAAGATGAACACTAGGGGTTTTAACATGGTTTGGCTAGAGTCAGTATGACCTCTACATCCATAGTAATTGTATTTGCTATTGTACAATTTTTCTCTATATATCTTAACAGAGTAATAGTACATGTATTTCTCACTATTTTTTAGCAGAGTTTCTGCATATCTATTTCCCTTCCTTCTTACAATGGTTTTCCCCTATTTATCGAGGTAAGGGATTACAAATATAATTTGATAAATTGTAAATCTATTTTTTTCACCGCATCAGACAATAAATGCTAGGTGTTATAGGCGTTTTTGGTACCATGAGAAATGGGCTGACAAAAGCCCAAGTGCAACTGGAAGGGTCTAAGTCATTCAAGTCGCTAAAGACCTCACTTGTAAGCTCTATCTTGCACCCTTAGCTACCTCCCAGTTCGCTACAGCAGCTAGCTCTCAGGTCACTATAGTAGCTAGCTCCTAGGTCGTTGCCTCAGCTACCTCTCAGGTTACTACCTCAGCTATCTCCCAGGTCGCATCCTCAGCTAGCTCACTGCCTCAGCTAGCTCCTAGCACTTAACCTCAAAGGAGAGCTCCAGCACCTCCCTAACAAACATCAACTCACAGGGCCCACCAGTAGAAAGTACCCTATAGAAGCCGACTTGTAGAAGCCTAAGATGTCTTTTACATTTATTAGTGATGTAACATATTTATAATTTATTAAATTATATTTATACCCCTCTGCTTCTATAAATAAGGGGATAGGCCATTGTATTAAGGGAGATCCCTGGGAATGTATGCTGAAGCTCTGTCAAAATAGGGGAAGCCATGAATAAACACTTGTATCTTGCAACTTTCATTAATAAATAAAATTAACCATGGACATAGGGTCTAGTGCCGCTCGAATTTGGTCAAACCATGTTAAAAAATCTTGTGTTCTCATTATTGTTGTTCTTCTTCTTACTGTCTACTTTTATCTACTTCATTCTCAGCCAGTTTGTAGCTTGAGGTAATAAGAACTATACGGTTGACTAGATTTTAGTGTCAACATTTTGGCGCTAGAAGGAGGGCCTCATCTGCACACTAGTTGATTTTTTGTTCAACCATGATAACCAGAGGAAAAACCACCACTGCAGGAAGATGTAATAACAACATTCAAATTGCCTTGATC
>JANHAO010019358.1:0-13248 GCA_026873985.1 Saraca asoca
CTTCCTTGTTTTTGGCTTGCATGTCTTTCTATGCTAATACCTTGTGTTTTTTTCATTTTTTGTTCTCCAAAACTTGTATTTTCTCCTCCTTTGACATTATCAAAATATTTGAAAAGATAAGTTAATAATAAAGTATATGACTGTATTTAATGAAATAACATTAAAGACCATGAGAAGACATAAACACAAGTGCACCTAATAGTTTTATATGATATGGCAACAAGTACATCAAACTATTAATAGCAATAAAATCAATCATATAACACATCAAATGACAACTAAATCCCATGTCATAAATCAATAATCATTACTACAAGATTGATCATCATACAAAGCAATAAACAAGAAGTTATTTAATGAGTACACTTATAAAAGTAAATGCTTAAGTAATACATGCAATGAATGCCTATGTAAAAAGCACACAAAATCCTATATTAAAGACAAGAAGACATGAGAAAAGGTCAATTCCTATAGCAAAGTTTCAAGAAGAGGGACCAAGGCATCCTTGATTTGTTGCATTATCATATTAGGCATAAAGGCAATTTGTTATTGCATCTCTTGAAATTCCATTGTCACACTATTTTTCTAAGCAATTAAATCTTCCTTCAAGTTTAGGACTTCAATTTCCAACCACTTACATAAGTTTCCAAAGGATTCACACGATGACTAGTTTTATTCATATTGCTTGTCTCATTTGAAGTGTATTAATCATTAGTAGATACCAATCCAACAATAAGAGGTGCTTGAGGTTTAAGAGGTTAACTTAAAACATTAATATTTGAAAACAGATCATGCATATTAACCATAGTAAGAAGTGTAGATGCAAACCTTACATTAGTCTTTAGAAGCACTTGGAATAGAAGACTTTCCAACTAACCAAGTAGCTTATTGTTGCTTGATAATATCGGAGTAAAAAGGCTCAAGATTGGTTTTCAGATAAGTCTTGGAAGGATATGGATGCACAATTCATAGGAGAAGTCTTGGGAATATCAAAAAGCTCTTAAAAGATAAGACTTGCATTTAAGATAAGCTAGAGAGTGTGTGTGTTATGGGGATTTTTCGGATAAGGCCAAGAAGGCCAACGAAGGCCCAGAAAGTTTGGAGCTGGGGGCTAGAAAAGACACGGCCCAAGTTAAAGCAAGGTCGTTGGGGACCTAGCAACAGATCGCAAGATGTGCGATCACGAGCCCCAGCTAGCAAGGTCGATGGCGAAGCTCTTCTCTGTGCCAAGGGGGATAATCGAGCATTTGACAGACATGGCCTAGGTGCTTTTCCAGCCCGCAAAGTAGCCCCTAAATGTCCGACAATGATTTGCCCAGCATTTATTAATTGTCGTCTAGCATTTAATGCTTAGTACAAATGTAATCATAGTCCTATATGAATAAATTATAATTTGTAACTCTCCCGTACATATAAATGGGACGAGATAGTCACAAAAGAGAGATATAAGAAAAAAGAGAGAAGAAAGTGAGACAGAAGTTCTGATTACTTCTTGTATTCATCTGTGTAGTCGAAAATATTGAAAAAAGAGAATAAAACTCACTGTGGACGTAGGGATCGAATAGACTTTGGTCGAACCACGATAAAATCCCTTATTGTTTTCTCCTCTCTCCCTCTGAACCTTTCTTCAAGTTATCATATATCAGGTGGTAGACCAGCAGTTTGGTTCCTTGAACCCCCCGTTGATCGATTACCAAAATCGACTGTCAACATTTTGGCACGCCCGGTGGGACCAGACTGCTTGCATATCTTTCACAATGGCAAGAGGGAGAGCAACCCGAAGTTCAAGTGCTGCCAATCCACTAGGTGGTCACGATGAAGGGTGACGAAACATACCCAAGGAAGAATATCCGGTCTTAGCAAGTACCTCCTCTGCCCTCTCGAAAGCGAACGGTATGCGAACCCTGTGCCAACCCCAAGAGGCGCTTGAGAGTATAGTAAAGAGGCTCGTTGATGCAGTCGAAGCACTGACCCAGGCGTGCACTCAAAGTGCCAGAGGGCACGGTGGAGATTTCCCCGTCACTGAAAAAGACAGTCATAGGCTGAGGTGTTGACACGGAGGCATTAGCCAGCCGGAGGAGAAGCTCAGATGGCTAACTCAGATCTTTCCTCTAGTTCGTAACCAGAAGTGGGAGGACGACGAGTTCGTAAAGAAAAAGGGAGCCAGTGAGCTGAGAGTTCACATTACGTAGAAGGCTCAAAGGTAGGCCACGACGATGACAAGAGCCAGCGGTCCAAGGTCAAATGATTGAAGAGCTATTATAGAGGGTACGAAGACTGGAGATAAGTTCCTCAACTCAGGACCAGTCGGGTCGCTACGAAGAAAGAACCCCATTGTCCAAGAAGATTAAAACGAAGCCTCTCCCCCAACATTTTAAGGTGCCATCGATCTTGCCATACGATGGAAGAAGTGACCCCTATGACCATCTAGATGCTTTCAACATCCAAATGGACCTCCAAACCAGTAATCCCCTAGTCAAATGTCAGGTCTTCCCAGCTACTCTAGGGGATGTGTCACGGGCATGTTCAGGAGCCTTTCAGCTCATAGCATTAGCAGTTGGGAAGAATGTCGAGATAAGTTTATAGACTAATATGGGGCCCTAAAGAAGCAACTTGCGCCGTCCTGCCATCTAGCAATGATCTTCCAAAGAAAGAATGAGTCACTGAAAGAATATACCACCTAATTTCAATATGAGGTCAGTAATGTAGAAAGCCCTTCTGATGATAGTATCTTGATCGCGATCTCGACAGGATTACGAAGAGACGGGAAGCTGTATGAGAGCATATACAAGTCTCCGGTGAAGAACTTAAGAGAGTTCTATGAGCAAGCCACAAAGGAGATCCGGTAGGAGGAAACTTTCGGCTTGAAAGGATTTAGGCAGAAAGTCGAGACCAGTGCTTTAACCCCCGACAAAGGTAGAAAAGGAAGTGGTCGCAACAAAGATGGAGTGAATCAAGTCAACAACGAGGGAACATAGCCCCCAAAAAGATCCAGGACGGAGCGATCTAAACCCCAAGGTCGCTATAGCAACTATAGCATCCTAACTGACACCTTGGAAAGGATATACGTTGTGGAAAAGCACAAGGAGGATTTTGGGTGACCAAGACCATTACTGACCCCCCTGAAGCATTGGGAGCCGAACAGGTTTTATGCTTATCACAATGATATTGGGCATACAACCTCCGAGTGTAACTCCCTTAAGGATGTGATCGAGGATCTTATCCGAAGAAGCCATCTACGAGATTACGTGGCATGACTTACAAATCGTTGATCTCCTCAATGCATAATGTGACCTCCTCTTGAGGTCGGACAAGAGCAAACGACGGTGGTTAGAACCATACATAATCCATGGGGGGGCCACACATCATAAGGGTCTCATGAAGCTCACGAAAATAGTACGTGCGGAATGCGAGCTACATTTTATCTGCAGGCAATGAGCCTAACAGGCCCATCAAGAAGGCGAGAACGGTCCCCAGATCTATCACTTTCGTAAATGACGATGAACGGGGAATCCAGTCCCCACATAACGACGTCATTGTCATCAGGGCCAAAGTCAACAACGTAGAGGTACGGAGGATTATGCTGGATATCGGTAGCTCGATCAATGTCATGTACAAAAAGTGTTTCGATCAAACGGAGCTAACCCAGAGTGACCTCGAATCTTCACCCGACCCCCTCTTCGGCTTCACCGACGATGCAATATTCCCTGTGAGGCGGATCAGGCTCCTCATCACTTTGGAAAATAATGATTGCCAGTCCACCATATTGATTGATTTCTTGGTCGTGGACTGCCCGTCGGCTTACAACATAGTTCTAGGACCACCAGCAATGAATGATCTGGACCTGGTTGTGTCCACGAGAACTCTGACAGTCTGGTTCCTGACGACAAATGGGGTAGGATGCATACAAGGCAAGCAATTCATGGCCCGACGATACTACGAAGATGCCATCAAGATCGGGGAGAAAGGAAAGAAAATTGGCATGGCTTCCGATGAGGAGCCCCAAGCCTTGAACTCGATCGAGACTGATTATGGCCTCGACCCACGTGACTGGGATACGAAAAGGGAAATCAAGCCGATCGTAGTGCTCGAAGAGGTCGAGGTCAGCGAGACAGATAATCGATGATGCCTTAAGCTTGGAAAAAGCCTACCTCTCGATGTAAAGAGCTAGTTGACGGATTTCCTCAGAGCGAACTTAGATGTCTTTACCTGGAGTCACAAAGATATGGTGGGAATCGATCCTAAAGTTGCATCGCATAAGTTGAATGATGACCTTCATCACCAATCGATGAGGCAAAAAATGAGGCCTCTAACTGCGGAACGCTCACGAACTATGAAAGAGGAAGTGGATAAGCTCCTATTGAATAAATTCATCCGAGAGGCTCACTACCCAATCTGGATAGCCAACTCTGTCCTGGTCAAGAAGAAGGATGGAAGATGGAGAACATACATTGACTTCACGGACCTCAATAAAGCTTATCCAAAAGATAGCTTCCCTTTACCAAGGATCGACCAGCTCGTTGATGCAACGAACAAGCATCGGCTCCTCAGCTTCATGGATGCTTGCTCTGGGTATAATTAGATACCAATGGAACTGTAAAATGAGAAGTATACATCGTTTATCACGGATAGGGGCTGTATTGCTATAAGGTGATGCCCTTTGGGCTCAAAAATGCCGGGGTAACCTACCAACGGCTAGTCAACGCGATGTTTAAAGATCAAATTGGGAAAATCATATAGGTTTATGTGGATGATATGCTCGTTAAGTCCAGGCAAGTCTCAAATCATGTGAATGACCTAGACGAAATGTTTCAGATCCTAAGAAAATATCGGATGAAATTGAACCCGCTCAAATACGCATTTGGAGTGGCCTTGGGAAAATTCTTGGGATTCATGGTAAATGACAGAGGCATAGAAGCGAATCCTGAGAAAATCAGGGCACTCGTTGGCATTAGGTCACTGTGCGACCCTAACTGGTCAGGTCATAGCCCTGAGCAGGTTCATTTCCAAGGCAACAGATCGGTGCTTACCATTCTTCGAAGCCCTAAAAAAGACAAGGCATTTTGAATGGATAGAAGAGTGCGAAGCCGCCTTCGTATCTTTAAGAGAATATATGGGTCAGGCCCCTCTTCTCTCTAAACCATGGGAAGGTGACATTCTCATCCTCTATCTAGGGGTATCACAGTATGCCATTAACGTGACCCTTATCTGCAAGGAAAATGGAATACAGCTCCCAATTTATTATATGAGCAAGAGGTTGATAAATGCCAAAGAAAATTATGCCCCCATTAAGAAACTCGTCTTTTACCTTGTTGTCGCATCAAGGAAGCTACGACCTTACTTTCAAGCCTATTCCATTGAGGCCCTGACTTGGTACCCGCTGAGACAGACAGGCGGATACTTCAGGTTGTTTGCTTAAGTGGGTGATTGAGCTTGCCCAATTTGACATTCACTATAGACCAAGATCAGCGATCAAGGGACAAGCCCTAACTGACTTCATAGCTAAGTTCACTGGATCCATGGATGAGGAGGCAGAAACCTCAGAAGGGCTGTGGTGGGAACTTTACACCGACAGGTCATTATGCAACCATAAGGCAGGAGTGGGAGTCCTATTGATCAGTCCCGAAGGGCATAGAGTCCACTGCACCTTAAGGCTTGAATTTCGGGCCACCAACAATGAAACTGAGTATGAAGCACTTTTAGTCAGACTTCAACTTGCAAAGGAGGTGCAAGCAAAAAATTTAAAGATCTTTAGCGACTCCCAACTGATTGTTTGCCACATAAAAGGGAAGTACCAAGCAAAAAGGGCAAAGATGGCTATGTATCTACAAAAAATCTAAGAACTACTCCATACGTTCCAAAAATATGAAGTCAGCCAAGTCCTCCGGGCTCAGAACGCACACGCGGATGCGTTAACCCATTTAGCTACGGCCAAGGACATGAAATTCATGGGCGCAATACCTGTAGAAGTTCTCCTGTGCCCTAGCACCGAGCAGAAAAATGCTGTAATGACGACCATTGTGGTGCATAGCTAGTGGATGAGCCCTACTTTGGAGTTCCTTTGAAATGGCGAGCTCTTCGAAAATAAGTCAGAAGCACGTCACGTGTGGTTTCTAGCTATGAGATATTGCATCGTAGACAACACGCTCTACAGAAGAGGTCTTTCAGCCTCGCTTCTTCGATGTATCGATGGCCCCGAGTGCAATCTCATCTTAAAAGAAATACACGCCAGACATTGCGAAAATCATGCTGGGGGGTTGTCACTAGCACAAAAGGTCCTCCGATAGGGTTTCTTCTGGCCAACCATGAAACGAGACGCTATTGATCTCGTTAGGAGGTGCAACAAGTGCCAAAGATTCACCAATGTCCCCCGAGCTCCTCCGGCTTGCCTCCAGCAAATGACTAGCCTATGGCCTTTCGTGATATGGGGGATCGATTTGATAGGACCTCTTCCCACAGGTCGCAGAAATTGTAAGTATGTTGTAGTGGTAGTGGACTACTTCACTAAATGGGTAGAAGTGAAAGAGTTAGCCCAGATTTCTTCTTCTCAAATTCAAAAATTTGTCTAGAATAACATTATCTACCAGTTTGGTGTCCCCTAGCAAATAGTGTCTGATAATGGGACACAATTCACTAGCGAACAGTTCACTCAATTTTGCGACAGCCTTGGGATTCTAAAAAGTTTCTCATCGATGGATCACCCTCAGACCAATGGGCAAGTAGAAGCAGTGAATAAAATTATCAAGCAGATTCTAAAGAAGAAGGTAGAGGTGAGGAAGGGGGCATGGGTAGACGAACAACCCAAGGTGTTGTAGGCTTATCGTACCACAGCTTGCAGCTCCATGGGGGAAACTCCTTTTTTGATGGTCTATGGAATCGAAGCTATGTTGCCAGTAGAGTTTGAGGTAACCTCACACCGAAGAGCCACTTTCAACATGGGAGAAAATAACCAACTACTTGCCACGAGCCTCGACCTCATCAAAGAAAAAAGAGATGAAGCATATCTAAGGATCGCGACCTACCAGCAGAGGGTAGCTTGATATTATAACAGGAAGGGCGACCTCGTCTTACACCTCATTCAACTAGGAAGCCATAACCCCAGAGAAGGAACTCTAGGGTCGAATTGGGAAGGATCGTACATCATAAAAGAGAGGCTAAAAGCCGAGGGATACCGCCTTGCCAATATTGAAGGAACAGAATTCCCCCGAGCTTGGAATGCTAAGCATCTTCGGCCTTATTATCAATAGAGTAGATCCGGCATTGTTAACTTGTAACGATATTTATAAATTGTAAATTAAGTAAAATTTCCTTTTAGTTTGGCATACTGGCAATTCATGCATCTATTCGAATTCACAGAAGCAAAAATGTTTTGCAAAGGCAGGCATGTTAGTCGCATCGCAAGAGAGAAAATAACTCGAGTCCTATTCTAAACAACCTAGTACAACTTGCCAAAAAGTATACGAACCAAAAAAAGGAAAAAAAAAGATAAATTAAGACTTGAAGTCAGAATAAGATGTCTCGAATACAAGCTGCAAAAATACAAGAACAACACGAAAACAACAAAATCATCGAGGCATAACATTAGGAGAGGCCTCTGAAACAGGGGGATCCTGGGAGTCCGGAGGGGTCGTCACGGGTGGGTTCTCCGTCGTCTCTCCATCGGGCTTGTCCCCAGCTGTTCCCCCCTCCTACGAGGTAACCTCAACCATTATTGTACTCTTGTTAGGAGGACCACCAGCAGCATCTTCGGCCTAAGCACAAAGGGAAGGAGCTGCCCTCGCACCCTCGACGAAGCCCTGGATAATGTCTGTGATCTTTCCACTGAAGAAGGAGAAGTCTAAGCCTGGGTGGTTCAGCCACAATGTATACATGAAGCTATTGGTGGTATGGACAATGACAGCTACCCAAGCTTCTTCGACCACAACAGAGGTCTCTTCCCTCACCTTGGTGGCCTCCTTTTCGGAGTGCACGGTCCTCTCTTCAGCTCGCTACGCCCTTTCGACAACGCGGCCTGCTTCCTCGTGAGCGATATCGAGCTACCTCTGGAAGCCCCCGGCCTCTTGTGTAAGAAGGAGAATATCCTCCCTACTTTTCCCCAGCTCATCATGGGCCTTGTGCAGTCTCGAGGTGAAGTCAACTATCTCACGGGCAAAGGACTCCTCACCCCTCTTCGCTGCGGCGTTAGCCCTTCCTAGCTGGCCTTCAACGTCTCCCAACTTCCTTTTCAGTTCCGCCACTTGATTAGTAGCAGTGACAAGGTCAGCTTCGAGTCGGTGTCTTTCCTCCTTCTAGATTAAGCACTCGTTCCTTTGCTTGATGGCCTCTAGTGCCCCCTGGGCAAAGAGAGAAAAAAGGGTCAAAACACAAGTATGGAAAGAGAAAGGTAAAGAGAAAGAATGCTAGTAACCATTAAATAGTGAATGGCCAACACTTCCATTAGAACACTGCACCACACTCCATCGTCCTCCAAGGATGCGACATTAGACCCCAGAATTTGACCCATATTCTGGTGATAACGTTATAAAGTGCCAAAGATTTGGTCCCCAATCCATCGGATGGATGCTCCAGTGCACCCACAAGTTATGCCGATAGACCAGGAGCGAGCTCTTTCCCTTTACTGACCTTCTGCCTCTTTGAAAAGGTTGGCCAGAAACCTCATCTCCGTGACCCTACAACCTCGTCGCTTTCCTCTCGGCTTCAGCAAGACTGCATTGCGAGGAGGTGGCCGGAGGGAGCAAAGTCTCCTCTGTAATTGACAAACTTAAAGGTAAGCTAGTCTGGGTCAGAGCTGAAACAGGGGGTGGACCAATTTGGGCAACTTCTGAGGGACCGGGGAGGAGGTAGGATGATCAGTACGAGTGGAAGAAGCTACGACCTGCTTAGGCCTCGGAGGAGGCTCAACCAAATTGATCTGATTCATGTCTGTTCCCCCGCCAAAGTTTGCTGAAGGAACCTCTCTCGAGCCATGAACTCCGATATCGCATGAGTTATTAATGAGCTTGGTACTGAGAGCAGGAGAATGCCCATAAGCTCATAAAAGGTCCTCATTGAACTTTGATCTATTCGGAGGATCGTTGAAGATGAAATTTAATCTAGCACCTTAACTTCCTCAACGCTCAGCTTCGGCCTTTCCCTTTGAATTTCCTCTGCGAAAAACATGGCAAAACGTCAAAAAAAAAGAGAGAAAGAATGAAACAAAGAAAAGATGAAATGACTAGTTTCCCCTCTGACTCACTCACCCGGATTACCTGTGAATGAAAATTTTTGAAGATAACAAATCGATGGGCAAGACACATAAAACCAACAAATTTTATAAGGACTCGCATTGGACTTCCCTCTAGCATCCCCGCAGGGCAGTGCCTTCTTATACCTCAAGGAACGAGGAGACAAGTAGTAGTAACCTTTCTGTCATCCAAAGCCCTTAACGTGGTAGAGAAAACATAGAGTCCTCATGCTTGGGGACGGAGGCCATTCTGGAGATGAATTAACGTAAGGGAGATCAAAGAAGAATATGCATTGGGGGTCAGCTGAGCTGGCGTGAGTCCCAGTTCGTTTAGAAAGTCGATTATGAACGATGGGACTGGGAACCGTAAACCTGCGTTAAGGTGATGAACGCTGACGGCCACGAACCTCGATGGAGGATGTGCAACGTGGTCCTCGTGAGATGGCACCATTACACAACAACCCTTAGGGAAGAAATATGCCTCCACGATCCCCCCCCCCCCATTTTTTTGGGTCTAATGGTAGAAAGGAAATGCTTGAAGGAAGAAGCCGTTACGAATCCTGCTAGCCCAACGTGAGCTACGAACCCGCTAGTGACCTCACCGCTTTGAGAGGTCGCATCCCCTATGCAAAGTGCTTCCTCACTCCCCTGGGACCCGGTATCTCCACTGACTATTAGGTGGTGATGATGTTTAGAGGGTGAAATATATACAAAGAAGAAGTAAAAAAGAAAAAGAAAGATTAGGCCCCGGACGAGAAAGGCTGTAAATCCATAAACCAGTCAACTTAAGAAGGACGCGGTTACTACCCTGGACCACCTAAAATGCAAGACAAGGTCCTAGAAAGGATAGACCGCAGAGGACCCGAAACTTGAGAGATTCCATCGCCACCACCTAGAATCCTAGCCACCGTCGACGGGACGAGTAATGACTCACTTGTATCACTGTTCCCCACCCGCACCAAGAGCTTCCATAAAAATTCTAGAATCAAAATAAAAATCATGGTATAAAAGCAGAAACTCCCCTTGACGAGTGAAAGAACAGGGAGTAGCAACTTGAAAATTGATCCGGCAAAACTAGCAAGATAAGGCAAGATCTGTCGGGCAAGAATGGTTGACAGTTCCCAGGTGAGAAGAAAAGGCGAAGCAAAGGTGAAGTGTTTTGACAAACAAGAAGAGAGGGGGAGTAGATTTTCTCGGCTTAAAATCAAGTAAATCGAACCGTCGGATGAAGAAACCCCACAAATGACCCATGATTTGATCTAACGAACCAGTGCACAGCAGCATTTAAAGCTGAAGCGTGCCAACTGAGCATGGTAATTATTGCGCTAACTGCAAAATCGAGGAGACACGCATAAAATTAACGCTTCATATTTTGGACAGAATATGGAGAGGCAAACTGCATATCTAGCCCCTGCACAACTCATTGCCCGCGGCCATTGTACGACCTTAAGCCAGGTAAAGACGCTCCGCCTCCTATCCAAGTAGCTCGGGCACACTTGGTGCATAAGTACTAATCCTCCAGAGCTCGCTTCCAAGCAGCTCGGGCACACCTGGTGCATAAGAACTAAGCATCCAGAGCTCTCTTCCAAGCAGCTCAGGCATACCTGGCGCGAAAGTACTAAGCCTCCAGAGCTCACTTCTAAGCAGCTCAGGCACACCTGGTGCAAAAGTACTAAGCCTCTAGAGCTTACTTCTTATCAACTCGGGCACACCTGGTGTATACGCACTAAGCCTCCAAGCTCCCATCCAAACAGCTTAGGCACAACTGGTGCAAAAGCTCTAAGTCTCCAGAGCTCGCTTCCAAGCAGCTTGGGCACACCTAGTGCAAAAATACTAAGCCTCCAAAGCTCACTTCTTATCAGCTTGGGCACACCTGGTGCATATGCACTAAGCCTCCAGAGCTCGCTTTCAAGCAGCTCGAGCACACCTGGTGCAAAAGCACTAAGCCTCCAGAGCTTGCTTCTTATTAGCTCAGGCACACCTAGTGTATATGCACTAAGCCTTCAGAGTTCCCATCCAAGCAGCTCAAGCACACCTGATACAGAAGCACTAAGCCTCTAGAGCTCACTTCCAAGCAGCTTGGGCACACCTAGTGCAAAAACACAAAGCCTCCAAAGCTTGCTTCTTATTAGCTCGGGCACACCTAGTGCATAGTACTAAGCCTCTAGAGCTCCCATCCAAGCAGCTCGGGCACACCTGATGCAAAAGAACTAGGCCTCCAAAGCTCGCTTCTTATCAGCTCAGGCACACCTAGTGCATATGCATTATGCCTCCAGAGCTCCCATCCAAATAGTTCGTGCACACCTGGTGCATGAGCACTAAGCCTCTAGAGCTCGCTTCTTATCAGCTTGGGTACCCCTGGTGCATACGTACTAAGCCTCTAGAGCTCCTATCCAAGTAGCTCGGGAACACTTGGTACAAAAGCACTAAGCCTCCAGAGCTCGCTTCTAAGCAGCTCAGGCACACCTGGTGCAAAAGCACTAAGCCACTAGAGCTCGCTTCTTATCAGCTCGGGCACACCTGGTGCATACGCATGAAGCCTCCAGAGCTCCTATCTAAGCAGCTCGGGCACACCTGATGCAAAAGCACTAGGCCTCCAGAGCTCGCTTCTTATCAGCTCGGGCACACTTAGTGCATACGCATTATGCCTCCAGAGCTCCCATTCAAGCAGTTCGGGCACACCTGGTGCATAAGTACTAAGCCTTCAAAGCTCGACTCATCCTCAAATCAAGCAGGTTTAACTACCCTAACGAAGCAGCGGATAACTCTGAAATCCCATACCAGTTCAACCGCATCAAGGAACTCTTCTCTTGATTATACCTAGAGCGAGCATGGATATTTATGAAGTTGCTAAAACCAAAGCATGATTCGAAGACCAGGCAATTCACGTCGTTAATCACCCATGATCCTTACATGAGAGGCACTGACAACCATTGGGCAAATTGAGTTGCAGATGAGGGTTTTTTTTCTTGAAAGCATATTAGTAACTCCCAGCTTACAAGGTAAGTTACGAGTTAGGGGCTGATGTTATAGGAATTTTTTGGATAAGGCCAAGAAGGCCAGCGAAGGCCCAGAAAGCTTGAAGCCGGAGGGCAGAAAAGACATGGCCTAAGCTAAAGCAAGGTCATTGGGGACCTAACAACAGATCGCAGGACATGCAATCACGAGCCCCAACCAGTGAGGTTGACGGTGAAGCTCTTCTTTGTGCCAAGGGGGATAATCGAGCATCTGACAAACGTGGCCTAGGTGCTTTTTCAGCCTGCAAAGTAGCCCCTAAATGTCCGACAATGATTTGTCTAGCATTTATTACTTACCGTCTAGCATTTAATGCTTAGTACAAATGTAATCATAGTCCTATATGAATAAATTATAATTTGTAATCCTCCCGCATATATAAATGGGACAGGATAGTCACAAAAGAGAGATATAAGAAAAAAGATAGAAGAAAGTGAGATAGAAATTCTGATTTCTTCTTGTATTCATCAATGTAGTCAGAAATATTGAAAAAAGAGAATAAAACTCACCGTGGACGTAGGGGTCAAACAGACTTTGGCCGATCCATGATAAAATCCCTTCTTATTTTCTCCTCTCTCCTTCTGAACCTTTCTTCAAGTTATCATATATCAGGTGGTAGACCAGCAGTTTGGTTCCTTGAACCCCCCGTTGACCGATTACCAAAATCGATCATCAATAGTGTGCAACTCGCTCTCTTGGTGAAAAGACTTCATCTTATTTCACTTACACTGGTTCCTTATGATCTTGCTCAGGAATTTCATCTTCCTAGACCACATTTTACTTGGCATCCTTTTTTGCACCATCATCACTAAATTCATCATGTGTTGAAATAGACAAGTCATTAGGATTTTTAACTTCAATATTTACACTTATGGAGGATTTGGATTTTAAGTCTAGAATTTTAGTTTTTGGAAGCCATATCTTTATCTTCTTTCATAGTTTTTGATGGTGTAAAAACCATAAATTGATTTATGATAGCATCAAGTTTCAGATCTTGAGAAGGAATAAAT
>JANHAO010019359.1:0-13248 GCA_026873985.1 Saraca asoca
TATATGGGATTTCTGTTAACTAATTCCTGTATATATACTCTATTACTTTCAATCAATAATACAACAATTTTTCCCACAAACTACAGATATCATCAAACAAGGCATCAGCAAAAAGATGTTAAAAAATGATAAGAATACACATATAGGTTGATGAATCCAATCTTAGTACACAATCCAAGCTAGTGTCCTTTTTCCACAACAGAATCTTTTATGGGTTAAGATATAAAATGTAGCCGATCAGATAGAATACTTTATTGGTAAATGAGTTCGTCTAAAGAGCCACAATAAAACATAACCTCCACTTAGGAGCTAAGAATCAAATAGGACCCTCAGATATTATAAGAGAATAGATTTATCAAGCATTTGCTCATGTTATTCATAACACTCAGTATGTGATAGATATAAAACTTCTTCCTCATGTATAATATCTTGGACTAGTTTACTATGTAATTTTTTTTCCCTGATAAAGTTTCCCTCGTTCCTCCACTAAATCTCAACAAAAATTATTTCAAAAAGATGATAAACAATTTTAACTAAATCATTTCATAAAAAAGTTAAAAGGTGGAAAGGACAGACAAGTGCTGTTTCTTCATGAGGAAAAAAAAAAAGGATTGATATTATTCATTCCAAGACATTTCATGCTAGTATAACACGATACAGAAAACCATATCAACCACAGCAGTGCATCTTCTTCTTGCAGAATAGAGTCAGACACAACAAATCAAGTGAGGTGAAATGCTTTAAATTCAATGTGATGAAGAAGGATACCTGCAAATTACGATGAAGAGAGGTAAAGGGCTCCAATCTAAGAAGGTAATAAAGCACAATGCCCATGCTTGAGTAATGGGACCCATAATAGAAACTGCAGATAAACAAGCACCAGCAAATGTGAGAGATATCAAAAAATAAGATTCAAACTATAAAGAGACCACTTTATGTTCTAAATATCAGGCCAGAGAATTACCTGGGTATATCAGGATCAGAGAAGTTACGGTATCTATCTTCAAATACCTTATATCAACAAGCAAATAGCAAGGATGCTGTTAAAAACAAAAAGGAAAATTTCATGAATATTTTAAATAGCAATAAGAAATGCTAACCTCAAATCGTTTTGTGTTAAGTGCACCAACAGGCTTTGAGAGGTCCCGAAAGGTTGATGACTTGTTATAATCAAGAACCTCAGACGAATAGTCAGCCAAGACCCAAGGAAAAACAGGATACTGGGTCAAATCGTTATAAGATCTTCCAGCAAGTGAGTTGAGAATCATTAAATATTCAAAATTCGTTATATCCCTTCTCCTCCAGCTCTCTCTGGCAGTTTCAGCCATCTCCACTGCTGCCCGTCGATCAACAAATGCAATAGATCCACTCTTTTCCCTACTGCTTCCTTTTGGGAATGCATACTCATTTCTTGTAGCAACTATTAAATTTCCTACATCTTTCGCATCCTTCTGAGATGCAAAGTTCAAAAACACAGGGGCAACTGAATCGCTGAAGAAAATCTCTATTGCAGTATATCTAAGCAAATATCGAGTCCAATGTACAGCTTTGATCTAGTATTTACAATCAAGCAAGCAAACAAACAAACTAGTCAGCTATCAATTATCAATAATATAATAATACAGTAATCTTCATAAAGGAAATTCAACTTTCAACCAACCTTGGCCATGCTCCATCTTCTGTGGCGTTTAACACATTTCATAAGCTTGACGGGGGAATCACCATTCATTACTTCCACATCACCAACTGCAATACTCTTCTCAAGATCCATATCCGTAACAGGCCACTTCAATGGCCTTTGCTTTGGATCAGACTTGTTAAGATCAGATTGGCTGGAAGCAGGGAAGTTTCTGAAAACAGAGGATCCACCAGTACCCTCAACCAAAAATTGACCAAAGAAATGCAGAACATTGTTCATTACTGCCAAATGTCCAGCTAATTTCCTCTTTGGGGTTATAAGTACACACTGGATCGACATAAGCACCTGAAAACAACAAATATACATAAGTCATGCAATTTGGCACATTCCTCAATACATCAAAGATCAAATTCCTTGGTTCACATATACCTCAGTAACTTCTGCCTCAGGTGAAGTGTCTTTTCGGTCTTGCACGGTATCCTTCCTGTTGCTGCTGTCCTTAAGTACATCTGAGGATGGTTCTGAAGCATCAAGGGGAACAGATGTCTTTTGTCCAATTTTTTCACCACTGTTATCATTGGCATCCAAGCTTCCCTCATCAGTTATTCTTCTTATTCCTTTCAGCAAAAGTAGTTTCATTTGCTCGGGTAAATGTCCCACCAATCCTGGATTACTTTCATTGGAAGGAGTGACTACCCCACTGACAGTGGCAGAAGGAGGATGACACAAATTTTCATCAAAATGATAGTTTTGCCTTAGTTTTGGTCTGCGGCGCCATGTATCTTCTGTCTTGTCAAGTTTCCAGTGAGTTACAGCGCTATTTGGAAATGGGTTAGCAGACCATGGACCTCTCTCATCAATTAATGAACGAAACATCCGTATCCATTTTTCCTGTAAAAGTAACCCCGGTAGTTTATACACATATTAATGAAACATTTAGTGCCAGTAAGTGAAGAGATAAGAAGAGGCCTGGGGGGGGGGGGATATAAACAAAGAAAGATGTTTTGCATACAGCAACATTTTGCTGCTGCTCCTCATGAGTAAGCTGGAATTCAGCTCTCCTGCTATCATCTGATGCAAGAATTGCATTCAAGCTATTTTGTAGCTCTTCTTCAAAAGTTTGCATGCTACTAGATTCAGCCAAGGAGTTTTCATCCATCCTAGAACCAAGTTCATGCATCTGTTGGGTGCGGTCGATCTTTGATGACTTTATATATTTAGTCTCTTCGGAGACCTGAAGATTAAGAAAAAAAAATTGGAAACATTAGATCGCACAGATAGACAGGGAGAAAATAGGGGGGACACATGACAAATACAATGCATCATAAACCCATCAAAAGAGTGTTAACCATTCTCCTCAGGTAAGAAAATGCTTTTTGCAGTAAAATGCTAGCTCACGGAAAGAATAACATCAGCCTGATGGCTTACAGCCGAATGTTGGCATTTTTCTAAATGCCATTCATATAATGCAAGTACAGAATAAGGCTTTGAGACATACTTCAGCTAGCACTCGATCCTTCTGTATTAAATTCTGTATGGATCCTGTATCCTTTGAAATATTGCTTAGATCTGAGGAGTCATCTCTTCCCATAATGCTAGAAACAAGCATCAATTTGCCTACATTGACAGTCTCCCTTATCAAATGTGATACAACATGAAAACGGGCACCGTCATCCAAAATTCCATACTGTGACCTAACAGCAAGCAATGACCTGGAAACTTCCAAGTCATGAGTAAGATTCTGAAGGGCTAAATAATAAAAATAGCATATAGACACTATAAGAAATTAACCAAAAAAAAAAAAATTCTTGACTAGTGAACTCAAAATAAAAAGAACAAACTTAATCTAATTTATTAAGAAAGAGAGATTACCAGATAAAGAGTTGCAGCCTACTCTTGCTTTGCTCATCATCAGCATTCAAAAGGCAAGGCAAAAGAGAGATGAATTGCTGAACACATCGGGATGCCCTTTCTAAGGAAGCTTTACACAGATATAAAATTACAAGACGAAAAATAATTCTTGGGCACCTCTCTCCTCGCAAAACCATAGCTTTATCAATATTTTTGTTAGGTTTTGCACCCAATGCAGAGCCAATTCCTCCTGATACAACAACTGCAGCCACTTCTGCAGCAGGAATGTTCAATGATTCAACCAAACCACGTGCCCTTTGGCCCAAAGTAGGACCTGTGAATGATGATGATTTGGGTAACATTTTGCTTGGTCCTTTGCCATTCATCTCACTGATAATAACCCACAAATTATCATATAAATTCCACCACTTATCTTCAGTTGTGTCATCTGCATGTGATATTGGATGCTTGCAACTCTCTGATTTTCTGAAAGATAATATGACCAAACTATAAATACAGTGTCATTCTAAACATCAATTTTTCTCTTTCCCCTTTTATGGTGAAAGGATAAAGTGACAGCATCATCTATACCTTGATGCTTGCTGATCAGCTTCTCCCAGCAAGACCTCCGTTAAGGCAGAACTGTAATCCTTGTGATGTCCCACTTCTAATTCATGGTTAAAATCAGAGCCACTTCCAGGGAACTGTTAAAATCAAAATACACAATGATGCATTTCTCCAGCAAAATTAAATCAATCTCAATCAATTGAATATCTTACAGTTAATAAATATTAAAATACTATTATTTCATGGAAGAAATGGAACTAAAATGTTTAAACATGAAAAAACATCTCATTCAATAACACAAATATTATTAATAACCTGAAATAACCATCTATATAGATCTAACCCCAACTCTCCAATTGTACAAAGAATGGATCTTACAAAGAAGATGGATTAGAGATCTGTCTAGTGTCTATTACATAAAAATTACAATACCACGTAGAGGGAAAAGCCATTTGGAGAAAACACACAACTTGAAATTAAGGAAAGAAGCAAATGATTTTCTCCCTGTTGCTTTCAAAAAAAAATTGAGATTTACAAATATGTAACATAAGTTGACAGTTTACACAAATTTTTCTTTCCTTTCCTTCCCTTCCCCATACCCAACCAAATTTTTTTTCTTCAGCCAAATTTGGAGAGAATGAGAAGAAATTCTATTGCATATAACATTGTGAGAATAAAAAATGTTTGTGTTGTGACATAATAGTATTCTAGAACACTAATGATCTATTGCTGGTTCAAAGGCTTCTTATAACATGACTCCAGATGTGAGTGACATGACTGAAGTTTCTTCTTTCGCCAATTTCAGAGACAAAGGAAACTCCTTTTCATAGGACATTGTGAGACCAAAAACTCTTCATCGTGCTGCAATATAATTGTTTATGAACGCTAACAATCTTTTGCAGCTTCAAATGCTTCCTATAATATTATCTTTGTATATAAAGAGGAGTTTCAAGAATGCTAAGCACATCTTTGGAATAGATGCTTCAGTATATTGACTAAGTCCAGACTCCTTGTAAAGAGTTTGGAAAAGTTTGTATTGATGCATTAAAGCAGCTAGGATATCAGACTTAACAGAGGGAAAGATTATGGGCTGGTAACAAGTGTTTGCAGTTCAATGCTGTATATTTGAAGTAAAGTAGTTCCAATAAATGTTTCAACACAGTTCATGTCAGGTTTTCAATGGGCTCCAACTCCCCGGTTGTCTTTTTCCTTTTGATTGGAAAAGAAATTTTTATAAATAGAGGAGAATGCAAGATAAGAGGACAAGGAATCCTCAAAATAAAGTAACAAACAAAAATTAATACAAAATTGCTGCCCAGTTTCTATGCAAATCAGACAGACTCAACCCTCTAAAAAAATGATTAGCTTTCATCCAAAAAGGGGCTACAAACAAAATCCTGTCCCACAAAAGAACACTTGACCGGGTCTGATTTCTGAAAAATCTAGCATTTCTTTCCAACCAAATGCACCAAATAAGAGCAAAACGAGCACAATCCCAAAGAGCTTTCTTGTCCTTATTACTCCCAAAATTTTTCTGAAGTTAGTAGAGGCAAAACAGCCAAAATTTTGTGGGCAAACCCAGGTAACATCAAAAAGAGAAAATAATTTGGTCCAAAACTCCCAAGCCAAATTACAATGCAAAAACAAATGATTATCAATCTCTGAATTCCGGTAACACATCATGCACATAGCAGGTGACAACACCTTATGAGACCTGTGCACTAGAAACATATCATTAGTATTGATCCTATTGAGAACAGCCGCCCAAACAAAGACTTTAACCTTAGAAGGAACCTTGACCTTTCAAAAAAAATTAGAAAAAGGAAGAATCTGATTCGAAGGACTCCTTTTTTGATTAAAAAAAGGGAAAATATTATTAGAAGGAAAAGGAATAATAAACTTGAGGATAAAATATCCTTTAGAAGAACCCAAGGCTACAAAATAATGAAAACACCAAGCAAGACTTTGTCCCTGGATGTGTGTGATGTGTTGCTAGAGTTCAGAAACCAACATCCATTTGTTCTTGCACAGCAATGTGGCTTGGAAGTCTTTCAGATTTGCATAGAAATTGGGTAGCAGTGTTAACTTGGTTTTGTTAGACTACTTTCAGTGAGGATTCTTTATCCTCTTGCTATAGACTCTTTTGTCCCCCTTTTCTATCAAAACAGAAACACCAAACAATAAACCAACATAGAATCTCAATTCCCCAGTCAAATTTATAAACTCATCCCTCAAAAGAAATCATTAGCTTTAGGCCACAGACAGGCAGCAATCAGGTGTGCTTTGTTGTAGTTGTACCAATGTGTACCACCAACATTCTTGGTATCGCACAATTATATAGATTTTGAGAGGTTATCTCATCCTTTAGCCCTATGACTTTTAAGTCTTTCTAATAATAATTTTTAAGAGAAAAAGAGAAGTCACAAATGAAACTTGCTGCTAAATCCAATACCGGTAGATTTTGATCAATTTCAGAGATCAGCATCTCATCAACCAATCTCAAAAGGTACAATGTATTATCCCGACAAGGTTGTGTGATAAAAATATTATCCACAGCTGACAACTCCACCATATTCCGCGTCAAGTCCTCATAAATATCACGAAGCAAGAATCTACAAGAGTTTTGACCCTACAAAGGAAAGTATTGATGCAAACCCATCAATTGAAAGTAGAATGTTTTATATTGGGATTATAACATGCATAATATATAATTTTGACAAAAGTTGAATATATAACATCAAGGTATAGTCAGCATACTTCCTCAGAGTGCATAAGAAGGAAATTGACTGTCTCTTCCAACTGTTGCCAGCCACCTTTCACAGAATGCATGTAATGACAAAGAACTAGAGAAAATAGATTTCTCACCAAATGCAGCTCATCTATCCCACTGTCACCTTGAATTAGGGGTTTCCCATTGTAGTCATTTAAAACATCAAGCTTTAGAGAAGACGTTAACCAGGCATTCCACCCATAGTCCTATTGACAATATAAGGAATTAGGGAACAACCCACCAACCTTTGATTAAAAATGAAAAGAAGCTAAATTTACTATAATTATACCATAAAAGCTTCAATATTTGAAGGATTTGAATCAAGAAGGTCAAGTAGATCTCTGATTATTTTTATTCTTGCACCTGCATCCTTGCAGCCAGATAGATATCTGAAAATGAGAATCAACATCTGAGGAAGTAAAAAATGAGAGCTAATTCCCTTGCTTCTCTGTAAAACCTGCAAACCACAATTTTCTGTTAGTGAAATCAAGCAGCAAATTTAAGTGCCAAATAAGCATTGAAATAACAAATCTACTCTCTCTTGGAAACTTATCCACTTTAAGGAAGGATGAAACACATCTTAACACTGGAGAAATGGAGCAATGTCACTCGAGCAGGATCAACTTGTTCCAATTCTTCAGAACAATTAATGATCCAACAGAAAGGTAAAGAAGTCCACGTGAAGTCAAAATACCTGTTTGGGGCTGGCACCACCAAGAAGAACATCGAATAAAGTAGCACACAAATTATCTGTCTGTGGAAAGCTGAACAATCTATCAGATATAGCCGAAAAAATGGGTTGTGTTCTGATTTTCCTATGGCTTTCAAAAAGCAATTTGGATCTTCCCATCGAGATATTGAAAAATCTTGATCCCTTCTTCTCAGATGGAATACCAACCATAAGTCTCCCTAGGAACTGTAAGCTCAGCAATCTAATAGATTCAAATTCCCTAGAATAAAGAAACACAAGGCAGAATAAAAATGAGATATACACTACCCACTGATAATAAAGACCTCACAAACTGTTCCAATATTATTTGAACACAGGCAAAACAGGTTTCCCTTTCCTAAAGTAGTCAATGTTGAAAAACTAATGACAAAATGGCGAATTTACAAATACGTCTTACCATTATTTAATTTGACAGGTCAACACAAAACAATTCATGAGATGATCCTTATTATAATATTTTATGGTAATCATGATAAAAGAACAGTATCAGGACAGATAAAGATTGGCAGAACAGGTCCTGTCAAGGGTGGGTGAGTGTTTTCCCACCCCAAGTGAAATATTTTCTTTTGAAGCATAGACATGCACTGCAAGAACAAAGGATATGAACCCAAGAAACACAAAATATAGAAGAGAAGAGCAAAATCATGAATATTGTTGTACATTGCAATGAATTAGGTCAAAGTTTATCCACTTTTGATAAACAAAATTTAATGAAAAAATGTCAAGTGGACATACCGCTTGAGAAGATTAACAAAAATCTGACAACCACCAATCATATTAACTTGCTCAAGGAAAGAAGCAAGAAGTGATTTCTGAGAAACTGCACGAATAACCATGTGCAAAACATCCTCAATACATGCCATATCCTGACTTGTCTCAAAAAATGCTATAAGAGCTTTTATATCTCCAGCAGTAATGTTTTGCCTGCAATTCCCAAGAATTTGGAATTTGAAATGACCAAACAATGAGTGAAAATAAACCAAACAGAGAACGTTCGATGAAAAAGGGAAGGATGATAGAAAACATTGCTGTGAAGAAGGAAACTGAACAAAAAGATGAACCTCACCTTAGACTCATTTCACCAAGACTTAACAGAAGTAGACGGATCTTATGTATTTCTTCTCTACTAGGTCTTTCCCCAATAACTTGTTTTGTGACAGGATGAAGAAGAGGATTACTTCCAATAGATAATCGTGACTTGGTGACATTATCCCAATAGAATTGGTGAATTATATCAAGAACGCGTGGAAGCCGGCATAGACTTTTAAGTAACCTTGGATCATTGTCAAATTGCTGGATCAGAAACATGTATAGTTCGCGTTGCACCTTGTAAACCGTGTAGACCCAGATAAGAGGATTCAGAAATAGGCTGGATATTGCCTCTCTCACTAGCAGCTCCACCAGGCCTGAGAAGAGTTGAAAAGACATCAATAAATAAGATTGTCGTGATATAACATCAAGTGGAAAATGAATGTAAAATATTGTACCAAAGAAATTAGTTTGTAGACTATATACCAGAATTTGAAACAACATTAAACAGATGTTTCAAGGCAGAAAGAGTTTCCATATTAAGTTGTTCTGGAGGAACTGATTGTAACAAGAAACCCAGGACTGAAAATCCAGAAAGAAGATGCATTTGTTGTTGATTTGCTACATTCTCATCTAGGACAGAGGCAATAAGCTCAATAACTTCAGTTATCATACATGCCCTCGTCATGTGTGTCAGCAACGCATTTTCAGATTCTCCAACATCTTCATTATCAAATCTACAACATTGGGTGACAAGAGGGAAAAACACAGATACACCACCAACACAATATATAATATGTTGAAGCAAGCGTCTTGAACATAACTGTGTCCCACCAATTACAGCTGCTTCAAAAGAGTTCTTATCTGATGCATGACTGATCATTGGTGAAACATTAAACAGCATCCTGCCAACACTTGCCTGAAAAAATAAACTCCTTAGAGTCCATACTTGGATTTAGTTTAACTATACCAAAAAATTAAAATATATAAAAAAGAAGACCATGTTTAATAAGAAGAACCTGTGCACTGAGTCCAAATATAATTTTTGATGCAAGACCATCTTTGGCATCCAGAATCCCACTGACTAATTTATAATCACCAAGTGGTAGAGCTTCACTATCAAGGAACGAATACATATAACTTGGTCCAAGGGAATAAATACCGCAAACTTGCTCGGCAGAAATGGCATCATTAAATAAATAAACAGGACCGATTTGACCACAAAAAGGAGATGAATTCTGGATGGATTCGAAAGTGAGAGCATTATCTTCTTCGTAGTTAGGCATTTGGATTTTAGCGCCAATTGTGCAGCTTGTTAATGATTCACTAACTTTTGCATACCTGAAAAATGAATGCAAGCAATTGAATAAAGTATCGTTGTGATTTTTTTAAAGATTATTCACAAATTTAATGGCAAAAGGGAATCGGCATGTTAATTGCAGAGAATAATTAACATGTCTTAAAACCTGCATCTTTCAGATGAGACAAGATCACCATCCAAGTAACATCTCAATAAGCTACCCCCAGAAAATGCTCTTCCAATGCTATGAGTAATGCAAAGAAAATGCCATTTCCTTCTGACTAAATTAACATGCATATCTACACGGTGTCTCTTCAGATTCATTGACTGTAATAGATGGAGACAAAAATACCAGTGTCAAACCAAGTTGATAAAAACATAAAACAGAAAACACATTTGACGGCCAGGGCTAAACAAAATGAAATAGATAAAATCCTGTACAAAAGAACATCTACATAAATAGAACACAATCCAAGAAAAAGATGTAGATTTCCATGACAAAATTATTTTCCCTACCTCATAGGTAAGCTTGTCCCTGGCAAGCACAGCTAAAGAACCCCTGCCATTTTCTGTAAGAAAACTGAAAAGACCCATAGATCCATTTCTAGGGAAGTTCTCTATCCTTAGCCAACATGAAAGAGAATACCCCTTATTAAGTGGCCACTGCAGAGGTGTTTTGATTTTGATCCCCTGCAGGAATACGGAAGAAATGAGAAAATATCCAACAAACAAGTCAAGATGATGACATAGTTTGATCTTGGGAAATTGAACCAATATTTTATATGATTACAAACTACAACTAAAAGCAGGAGGGAAAAAAAGAAATTATCACAAAAAGAGTACAGCGTCCATCATCAACAAAGAAAGGAAGAAACTTATTACAAGCAGGAGAATTTGTAATTCAATATGAAGCTCATTAGCAACCTTACAATAGATATTATTATGTCCTTACTGTAGTTGGTGCAATGTTTCATACTAAATAGTTATACTTATTTCCATTTCTTGTCAGCTATGGATCCTCGGACAGTCAGTTCTCATAGCACTCACAATGACCAAAGGAGAAGACTTCAGAGAGTATTCACACTTCTTCACAAGCAAGTATTCAAATCTAATTCTTGTCTTCTTTTCTCCACACGTCAGCTGAAGACACACCACAGATATATATGGAACACCCATTGCAGACATTTATCCACATTGACAAAAGATTTTGATAGGGCAAACTTCAAATAGATAATTCAAAGTAGAAATATAAGTTTTTTTTTTATATTTTTTAATGGTGATGGTGGGTTCACAACTTACTGAATCATTGCCATTAAGATCAAAAAAGGCAGTTGGTCCCTTCTCATGTAGCATAGACAAGAGACTAGTTAACAAAAGAGAGCAGTACTGTCTCCGTGTCCCAACTTTCTCACTTCGGAGTAGAGCAAAGATTTTTCGGATGTCCTTCCCGGATATGCTATGCCCACCAATGGCCTGAATTAACTGTGCAATTTGAAGAATTACACTGTCCTTGTCTTCTTGAGAAAACCAATTAAGAAGGAAATCCAACATTCCTGCTCTGACACATGAAGCTCGGTTAGAAATGGAATCCCTTAGCAGCTGCTGAAACAAGTTGAGCCCATGATGCTGCAACGACTCACTGCTCTGCCCATTCACAACAAAGCAAGCAATAATATAGATGGCAATTTTTTGTTAACACTTATCCAGCACTAAAACAATTGGCAAGGAAAAAAATAACTTCAGAGTTGGCTATTGATGAGGGGGAAAATAATGAAAACGAATTGCTAACCTTTTGCAGCACAATCAGATACAGTACAATCACATCTTCATTCTGAAATAAAAATTGAAAAAATAAGGAAAGACCACATATGACATTTGATAGCACTAAACATTTAAAAGCATAAATTACAAATCCAAGTCCATTTGCATTCAATTCCCCAAGATATAAAAAAATATAGGTGGAACAGTCAAATTCTATGGGAGCTATGTACTAGTAAATCACCTTAATTATAGGACTCGTTTTGATATCAAACTTCCCATCAACAAGCATATCAAGTAATGCATTTAAAAGACTTTCACTTGAATGCCATTGGCAAAAATCCAACAGCAGACTCTGCAGTGTCAGGTAACCCTTCCCAGCAAGAGCTCTAAATGCAGCCTGCAAAAGTCATTACCAAGTGAAGAAGTAAAATTAATTGAATGCAAGGCAATCAAAAGCAGAGAAAGAAACAGAAAGAACAGGATGCAACCTAGTTTCTATACCACATTAAGCACAAGACACATTTTGAAATATAACCTGCTAATTGGATCCTAGTATAGGCAGTCAATTACACTTATTATGATAGACATAAATCAGCAAAAGAAAATGGTATTTAAATGATTTGAAATTAGAGATTTTGTGAATCACTTGCGAGAAACCTCAGCTAGAAAACTTTTATTTATTCTAAAAGATATAGTTAACAAATAAAACTCTAATACCTAGTCTAATAAGGAATAGATTACCTAGTCTAATGAGAAATAGATATAGATAATTACTAAATAGTCTAAAACGGATAACTACCTATTTTATTTACATAATCCTACACTCCGCCTCAAGCTGGAGCATACATGTCATATGCACCAAGCTTGTTACAAATATAATCAACCCTTGGCCCTCGGAGAGATTTGGTAAAGATGTCTGCCAGTTGATCAATGGAATTGGTGAAGTCATAATGTCTCCTGACAAAACCTTTTCTTGAACAAAATGACAATCAATCTCTTGATAATGTGCAAAGCTGTTTGATTATCACAAATGAGTTTTATAGGTCTTATCTCACAAAGCTTTAGTGTTACGTAGAATTTCGGAGACTATAGAAGACTCAATGGATGTGGTGAAATATGGAGATGTTTCAAAAAAGGTAACATTTGCTAAGACATAATGATTCAACGTTGGAGAGTAGCATTTGTATCCTTTTTTTAAGATGAGAATATCCTAAGAAGACACATTTGATAGCTTTAGTAGACATTTTGTCGAGACTTGGAGAATGATCATGAACAACACAAATACAACCGAAGACACAAAGAGGAATAGGATAAAGGGTTTCATTAAGGTATAAGATATCATGAGGTACTTGATCATTTAAAGCAGAAGATGGCATGCGATTAATAAGATAACAAGCGGTGAGAATGGCATCACCCCAAAACCGAACGGGAACATTATAATGTAGCAAGAGGGTGTGTGCTGTCTTAATTAAATGACAATTTTTATGTTTAGCAATTTCATTTTGTTGAGGGGTATAAGGGCAAGTAGATTGATGTAAGATACCATGAGAGGATAGATAAGAAGAAAATTTAGTTGAGAAATATTCTCTAGCATTATCACT
>JANHAO010019360.1:0-13261 GCA_026873985.1 Saraca asoca
TATTTACAAAGAATCACTCTTATACTTCAATAATTTAAGTCTAGGAACATTAAGATAACTCTATTTTCATAGAGTTATCACCTCCTAATCTAAATGGCTCCCTATCTTCTCCTTTGTTTGCTAATCCTCCTAATCTTCCATTGCTTGATATTTGTACAAATATCAATGGTGGAGGTGGTGACTTATAATCTAAATGGCTCCCCACCATTGATATTTGTACAACCACCTCCGTCACCATCTCCATTTTGTATTAAAATTTTCCTTATAAGCATATGTCTCTAATTTTACACCTTAATTATCTAAATATCCACTTTGTTCTTCCATATCACAATCTTTATCTTTATCCTCTTTTGTCGTTAGGACCCTTATATGTTTTTGCATCTCCATCTCAGTAACATTTTTCTTGTAAGCTTATGTCTCAACCATGTTTTTCTTTTTCATTCCTTCGACATTTCTAATATCATTACCTCTTTACATTTGCAAGCTCCAACAAACTTCTTATTCTCTACCTTTACTATTTACCATTTTCACTTTCCTTTATCATCCACCCTAAATCATATACATCTCCTTGTTCTCCTTTTTCCACCTTAGATAAACCTTGTTTCCTTTAATATTGTATTCGGTAGTAAATCGTGCCCTTCCTTTCATGTTATGTTCCTACTAAATTCAAATATAAGAATAAACTTCAAACTATTATTTCATTGTCATCTATAGGTTAATTATAACTAGACACGATTATTTATTTGTTGTAAAGGCAAATAAATCACTCATTCTACTATCATTTGTATGCTATTACCAAGTACTAATGATTAAAAATAAATGTTAATATATTTTTAATTCGTTGTTTCATTATAATTACAATAGTTATATATTACAAATTCCTTGAACATAGTCTCTTTCTTTTATTTCATTTTTTATTAGTATATGAAGGCCAAAGCCTACAAAAGATCAAAATTCTCAATCCTGTAAAATACAACCAAGTCTAAAGACTTAATGCTCCCTAAACTACTTATTTAGTATCTCTTCTCTAATATAATATATTTTCTACTCTAAATTACTTTATAAATGCCACTTTGCTACCAACCATCTTATACATATATATATTTGAGAAGGGATACTAAGTTCTACGATATTCGAGTTTGAACGAGTAAAACCACAATGAATATTATAATATCGATCTCAAGCAATCTCATGATGTTAGTATATAGCTTAAAATTTTTACCTTTTAAAGTGATAAACTCAGAATTAAAAAGTTCAAGGAATAATCCTATCATCCTTTCTATTGGAATTCTTTTATAGTTGGAGAAAGAATATAACATTTTGTGGCTTTATTCCTATTTGCTGTTGCAGTTTTCCACATTTACTATTTGCATTTCAATTACTAACTATTTCAATGGCTCGAAAAGTGAAACTACGGGAGTGAAAAGTGACCAAAGTCTAATCAAGTTCAGCATGTGATGGTTATGCCATTTTTGTAAGTTTTTGGAGGTCTCATGGAAGTATGGTTAGTTCAAGAAATTCTTCCTCCCTAGAATCTAGTCGCACCTAGCCATTCTAGCACAACAACGGTTAGGTCAACCTATAATGTTGGTGCCTTTTGATTTAGCTACTCTAAATGTAAAGATAAAAGAAAATAAAACTATTTTTTATTAACGTAAATATTATATATACAAATCTTTCTTTCTCTTTTCTTATTTTTCCAGAATATTTTCTTAAAAAAATTCAAAACAACCCATTTTTACAAATAATACGGAAAATATAAATTTGTATCAATATGAGTGCACGGTAGTGAAAATAATAATAATAGGAAATCAAATTTTATAAAATCATAAAATATCTTAAAAGGACATATGCCAGTGATCTTGCCATTAATGCATGCTCTAACTCTTCCCTTTCCTTTTTTTTCACATTGTTATACTCATTTGCAACCATTTACACCTACACCACTTAATTAATAGTTCAAGTCACACACTCCCATAATCCATTTTTTCTTTGGACAATTCCCTGTAACTCTCAACTTTTCACATCTATCAAATAAATAATCCTGTTTTATGAAGTTGAGGGGGAAACATCCAAATACATGTCTAACTTTAATAGGCTACATCTCCTAACTATTTTCCCAATATCTAACACATTAAATACATTTAGAGTGATTTTCAAAAATATCATTTTATAAAAAAAAGGGAGCCAGAAGGGTAGAAATTTCACTTATGTAATCATATAGAAATTCTGCATCATGCAATGCTATCTCTAATATAGTTATAGCCTCTAGTTTAGTTATAGATACATTATTGTAATCATCATAGCATAAAATAATTTACCTATTAAAAATCTAATAAAACTTAAGGATGAATTAAAAGGGGATCAAATTTACATTTAATTTAGTCATCTTACCTCAAATTTGTGCTTTTTTAATCGAAGAGTACATTTAGATTCTTTCCCGATAGGATTTCAGCTTTGGCTAATGACTAACTACACTAGGATTTTGAATCCTCCAATTTCATATGTTGAGTTTTGTCTAACCTAACATTGACCAGTTGATTGCCTTTTAAAATTCGATCGACTAACCAATCCACTATTGAGGACTGTGCTTGTGGTTAACTGATCACCTATTAGGCATTGGCAATTCAATGAATTAAGAAAACATATATGAATGCCCCTACTACAAGAAAAGACCTTATGATAGTCAATATGGGTCCTTAGCACCCATCAATACATGATGTTCTTCGACTCCTTGCTACTCTAGATAGTGAAGATGTTGTTGATTATGAACCAATATTGGGTTATTCATACAAAGGGATGACAAAATTTTCAGAAAATTGAATAATTATACAATGCCTACCTTATGTAACACGTTGGTATTATTTAACTACTATGTTCCCCAAAACAATAACAGTTGCCATTATCCTTTTCTTTTTCTCTTTCTTTATGTACCAAATTGCCTTCAATAACTCTTTATTTATTTAGTTCTTATTTATTTTATGAAGCCATAATGTTACATCCTAAAATCTGGAGGTGTGATTGGCACAAATCATCATATAGCGATTTACAAATTCATAAGCATATTTTTATTAAAAATTCTTTTAATTTTTGAAATCATGAAATCAATTCAAAAATAAGATTCTTGACACCCTTTTAAATACAATACATGATATGCATAACTTACTAAAAACATTTTTGAATAAATAAAATATGAAATCTAAATAAAATATCATACTAAAGTCATTTCATAATTGAAAGCCCAATGTCTAGTTAGATAGATACTAGCTAGTAGGATTATGTCAAGGAAATCACATACCTAATTTCATGTACATTCATTCTTGGACTATCTTAATAGAGATAACCTCCTCTTATTCATTAACCTGGAAAATGTTAGTGAATGGAATGAGTACAACTACTTAGTAAGCAGAAAGATTAACCCAATTTTGGGTTGAAAATTTCTTTTGGTCATACATATAAATATAAATACATTTATACATCAAATATGTGTGTATGTGAAATATAATTTGATATATTTTGAAATTATATTCATAATCATCTACAATACTTTCATACTTGATCTCATACTTACTATTTATTCTTAATCTTAATGTTTAAATCTATCCTTTCATCATGATCATACCATAATCATAAATCATACTTTACTAAGTTATATTTAATAGCCATGTAAAGTTTTCTATCTTGATTATACTGACAATGGAAATATTGGAAAAGCAATATTCTCTTCTCATATCTTTTCTCTTATCTTATTCCGTCAAACCTTTCTTATCTTGTTGTGCTTTAATGCACCATATCATATGACTCCTGTCACATGGATGGCTACTTGTCCCATAAACCCCTATCATAAGGAGAACAAATCTATCTCATAACCCCCTATTTTATGGAAGGTGACATACACCTCCTAGTGCACATAGGTCTTCCAATATTCCTTATCAATTCATGTATACAAAGATCTCTTTGTCATGTCTCTTCTCTTATCATATATTGAACATTCTTACCTAACATTAACTTAATTGTTAACTATCGCATACATATCTTCATCTTATATCTATCCTTTATAATGCATACTACATGCTTATGTAATGGCACTATTCATAAAAATGTAAATTTGGGTGGAAATTTTATTTCTTTAAACTAGTCACGATTTGTAATGTAAAAATAATATTTAATCAAATAAAACCATGAGAAAATGTGAATAAATACATAATGCTAAAACAATGAGTTTATGACTGTTATGAACTATAAGATAATATTCATAAAATAATTGAATAGATATTCCTAAAGAATAAAATTTAAGGAACTTGAGAAACATAATTTTTGAATTATAAAAATTGACTTTATTAACATTTCATAAATTTCTAATATTCATGCATAAATGCATATGCAAAGCTAGTGATGTGATCTTCCATGGAGATGCACATGGATCTATCCCCAATTCAACAAATGCACCACCAAAAATTGAAAGAAAAAGAAGGATATTCACACTACACTCTAGATAGGAAAAAGTAGAGTGATAAGTGATGAAGTTAGATGCCATAAAGAGTAATCTCTTTGATAAGTCTCAGGTTCTATTAAGAACCCTAGAAAATGAAGCTTTTAAGAAGAAACACTCTTTGATTTCTCAAATTCATTAAATCGAAATGGTTAAGGGAAACATACTTCCCCTCATAATCCAAAATGTGTTAGATTCAAGTCCTAAATAAGCCCAACTAAACCCCCAAATAAATAGCTAAATAAACAAGCTATTAAGCTTAAGACAAAGCCAACCAATTAGCCAAACAAAGGGCTGACCAAAACTCTCACTAGGCTGACTGAAAATTTGTCTGCTAAATAGTCTAAAAAAAATTGCAAACCCAAGTCTCAATATAAATAGAAAATAAAAAAAATAAAGGGATCAAACAACCCTAAAATAAATTCATAACAAAGTCAATGATAGCCCAAGGCACAATACAAAAATAAAATCCCAAAATATATAAAACAAAGCACAAGTGATGGATTAGCTGCCCAAAGAAAAAACTAATTAGCTTTCAAGCTTCTAAAGTAGCTCTCCTTCGACCCCTCAAGGATATAGCAAGCCTTCAAGCAAATGACCTTTGAACCTCCAAGTCCAAGCCCCTCTTGTGCACTCCAAAATGCATGACAAAATCATTGGATTGCTTCTTCTATCTTTTTGGCACTTACTCTTATCATAGGTCCACTTGGAACTTGCAAAGCTTCTTGATGATCCTTAGGTTGGTCCTCCATGTTCTCATCATTCCCCCTCCTCAAAAGGATCTGACCTTAAATCAAAACCTACATAAAAAAGAGAAAGGTCAACAACATTAAATGTAGTATTTATATTAGAGTCATTTCAAAGATCTAACTTGTAGGCATTGTCATTTATCCTTGCCATCACTTGGAAAGATCCATCTCTTCTTGGATAAAGCTTGGTCTTCCTTTAAGCCAAAAACCTTTCTTTTCTCATGTGCAACCACACCCAATCACTGGGCTTAAAAACCACTCTCTTTTGGCCCTTATTAGCTTGTTGAGTGTATTACTCCATTTTTTTTCAATATTCCTTCTCACATGGTCATGTAGCTTCTTCATTTATTCATCCTTCTTCTTCCTATCAAGACTAGCACCCTCTTCAAATAGTAAAGGCAATAAATCCAAATGAGTTAGTAGGTTAAAACCATAAACAATTTCAAATTGAGGATGTTGGGTAGACAAATGTATGCTCCTATTATATGCAAACTCTACATGAGGCAAACATTATTCTCAATTCTTTAAATATTTTTGGATGATAGATCTCAATAATATAAATAGAATTATATTAATTACTTCGATTTGTCCATCGATTTGTGGATTACAATTGTTCTCCAAAGGACCTTCCAAAAGTAGCATAAGAACATCACATCCTAATCCAAAACAATGGTTCTAGGCATTCCATGCAACCTCACAACCTTTCTAAAAAACAAATCTACCACAAAAGTAGCATCAACAGTTTTGTTACATAGAATGAAATGAGACACTTTTGAGAATCTATCAGCTACAACAAAAATTAAATCCTTCCCCTTGTTTGACCATGCAAGCCAAGCACAAAATCCATTGAAATGTTCATATATGGTTCACTAGGAATGGAGAGTGTGGTATAAAGGCCACGAGGCATGACTTTGGACTTAGCTTCTTTACAAGTGATACAATGTTCACAAAGCTTTTCTATATCATGGTTCATGCTTGGCCAATAAAAATGCTCTTGCAAGATAGACAAAGTTTTAACAATGCCAAAATATTCCATTGAACCTCCCTTATGTGCTTCTTTAATAAGCAAAACCCTTAAAAAGGCATACACAATTGATTTCACTTAGAAAGAAAACTATCCCATCGAAAATATTTATCAAAAGCAACTTTCTTACAAGTATTAAACACACTAGCAAAGTCATAATTATCAACATATAATTCCTTAATGTACTCAAAACCTAACAATTTAGCATGCATAGTGGAAATGATGGTATACTTGTGAGAAAGGGCATCAACTACCACATTCTTTTTACTTTGCTTATATTGGATAGTGAAAAGGAATGTTTGAGTGAACTCTATCTATTTTGCATGCCTACAATTCAACTTCCTTTGACCCTTCAAATGCTTCAAAGATTCATGGTCAGAATGGATGACAAATTCCTTTGGCCAAAGGTAATGTTGCCAAGTCTCCAAAGCCCAAACCAAAGCATAAAGCTCCTTGTCATATGTTGGGTAGTTAAGAGTTGCACCATTAAACTTCTCACTAAAGAGTGATATAGGACATTTCTCCTACATCAAACCAGCTCCAATACCAAGTCTCGAAGCATCACATTCAATTTCAAATGCCTTAGAAAAATTAAGTAAAGCAAGCAAAAGTGCCAAAGATAAATTTTCTTTCAACAAATTAAATGCTCTCTTTTGCTCACTTTCCCACTCGAATCCCACATTTTTCTTAACCAATTCAATCAATGGGTAAGCTATGGTACCAAAATCTTTCACAAACCACCTATAGAAACTAGCTAACCTATGAAAACTCCTAACATCACTCATAGTTTTACGAGTTGGCCAATTTCTAATGGCTTTCACTTTTTCTTCATCCATTTTAATACCATTGCCACTCATAACATAACCTAAGAAATTAATTTTCTTCAAGCAAAAAGAACATTTATCAAAGTGAGCAGACAATTTTTCTTTCAAATATTGCAAAACACATCTCAAATGCTCAACATGCTTATATTCGTTAATCTCATGAATGTGCAAGGGTCATTAGTCAAACAACCACTCATACAAACATGCTTAGTCTAAAATGCAATTTTCCACTCATCACCCAATTTCATTCTAATTTCATGATAACCATGCTTTAAATCAATCTTTGAGAAAACACAAGAACTATGCAATTCATCCAACATATAATCAAGCCTAGGGATAAGATGTGTATACTTTACAGTGATTTTGTTGATTAGGTGGCAATCAACACACATTCTCCATGATCTATCCTTCTTAGGCACAAGAATGACTGAAACTATGCAAGGACTCATGCTCTCTCTAATGTAACCCTTTGCCATGAGCTCTTCTACTTGTCTTTGGATTTCTTTGGCCTCTTTTGGATTAGTTCTATATGCTGGCTGGTTTAGGATGGAAGCTCCAAGAATGAATCAATTTGATGTTCTATTTCCCTTATAGGTGGCAAATTGTGAGGGACTTCCTTACGGAATAACTTTTGATATTCTTGTAAAATAGACTCAATGGCACTAGGTGAAGCATTAAAATCAAGTTTATCATTCAAGTAAGGTCCTTTGCACAACAAGGCTAGCACAGGTCGATCTATGTATATGGTTTGCCTAATGTCACTAGTCTTTACAAACATACTCCACTTTTTTTTCCTTGTTTCTCTTTTTCTCTTAACTCTTTCTTACCACTCTTTTTCTTCACTTATTTTCTCTTTTTCTTTACTCATTTTATTTTCTCTCTTTTTTGATCCTCTAGAATTTGTTTGGGGGTGAAGGGTACAAGATTGGTGGTCTTGTTTGTTGTCCTTCTTAAAGCTATACCGATTGAGGTAGCCATCATGTATGACATATCTATCAAATTTTCATGGCCTACCAAGCAAAATATGGGCAGCTTGCATAGGAATAACATCACATAAGATTTCATCTTTATACCTTCCAATAGAACATAAGACTAGCACTTGTTTTGATACCTTTACCTCTACACTTTCATTCAACCATTGAAGCTTGTAAGGAGTGGGATGAGCAAGGGTGGACAAGGCTAATTTTTCAACCAAGATTGTGCTAGCAACATTTGTACAACTTCCCCCATCAATGATCACATTGTATACCTTTCCTATGACATAGCACCTAGTGTGGAAAATATTCTCTCTTTACTTTTCATTACCCCCTTTGAATTAGGTACTCAAAGATCTTCTCAGAACTAGTGATTCTCCTTCAACCACCACATCACAAGTGTCATTGCTCTCTTCACTACTTGACTTAGAGCTTTCCTCCTCTTTTTCTAATTCACTAGCCAATTCAAATTCACTATTGCCTTTCAACGTGACCCTTTTGTTAAGGCATTCATAAGCATAATGTTCATGTCCCAAACATTTAAAGCATTTAATGTTTCTTTGCCTTTGGGGTACTTCCATCTTGCCTTTGCCTTTAGCTTCACCAACCTTTGCTTTGGAGGAAGTCTTAACCAAGTTCTTTTCAGAAGCTTGGAGTCTCTTGAATCTTGCCTTTTATCCCAAGGAGTCTTCTAAGAAGAGTTTAATTGATGTACACCCTTGGAAGAAGTCTTTCTCTCGAGTTGCCTTTCCACCTTCATTGCCATGTATACCAAGTCTTTAAGCTCCACATAGTGTTGTAGCTCAACTGGCAATGTCATGGTTTAAACCATGAAGAAATTATGTCGTTGTAGCTTTCCTATTCTCCACCATATTTGCTTTTATGTCTTTAACACTTTTGGAACCTTGATTAAGATCTTGAAGCTTTTGGTACAACTCACTATAGTAATGTGAAGGGACACATCTTTTTCTTATGATAGTTTTCAACTCTTCCCAAGAGGCTATGAGTTTTCCTAGTTTCTCTTCCTACTTTGTACAAGTTGATCCCACCACATGATAGCATAATCAATGAATTTCACAACCACTAATTTCACTTTCTTTTCTTTGGAATAGTTGCGACAATAAAAAACTAGCTTCATTTTCTTCACCTATTCACTTTTTCCTTGGAAAGATGGGATAGTCATCTTGATATTGTGAAGTTTGGAGTCCACCCTTCCTCTTCTATGTCTCTCATGTCTTCCTCCTAAAGTATCATTATCCTTTCTTCTTGCACTTCATTCGGTATCATAGGAAGATGTGGATAATTCTTTTTCTTCTCTTTCAACCTTTCAATCCCTTTTGTTGCTTCCATATTGGTCATAATTTCTTCTAGTTCTTCTCTTATGGGAACATTAACTTTGTTGCACATTTGTGATTCTCTCACCAAGCCCATTAAGTTGCACATTTACTCTTTCAAATTATCGTTGCATGGTTCTAAGAGTAAACATAACTTCATTGAGTTAAGATCTCCCACCTTTCATCTTTGGGTAAGAAATAAATTTTGCAAAATAAATGTTAGGAGAATATGGACCTCACTAAATCACACCCTCACAAGTGTTTTTGATCACTCCACTCGTATTTTGTTCACACAATTAGGCTTTTACCCTCTATTATACTCACATACTCTTGCCTTTTACCACTCTAGTCCTTTTCTTTGAGTCCTATAAGAATTAAGTGACTAAATCGTAGAGTTTACACAATGTAGCAATCAAAATTACTCAACACTCAAGTCACTAAAATGTAGCATGAACTAACAAGAATAATGAAGCAAGGAATAAGCAAGAAATATGGAAGGAATTGAACAATAAAATGGAATAGACTTTCAGCCAAATCAGGGGAAATTTTCAAGGATATTATAGAAAAATTTCAAAGAATTCCAAGGAAAATAGGGGGAAAATTCAAACAATTGCACCACATTTTGACATCTAAGCTACTATTTTGATCATTCAATCTAACAAAAATATATTCAAGTTAATTACAAAGGAAATTGACTCAAAATAAGTCATTAGATTGATTAGGACTAAGTTCAAAAAGTTGCAAAAATTTCTCTTTGTTGGATACCACATTCTTTCTTTTTGGAACTTTTTCCTTTGCCCTTTTCTTTGATTCTTTCTTATTTTTCTTTGTTTCTTTTCCTTTTCACGCTTTCCTTTTCTTTGTTTTTGCCTCTCCACAATTGTTTCTTCACCTCTCTTTTCTTTTTCTCAACAAATTTATTTGCTGCCCAGAATTTTGGTTTTTATAGCACTTAACACAACTCTTAAGTAGCCTAAAGACACTTTAATTCAATCACAATTGGCACAAATTAATTTCCAATTATGTGCACTCAAAATGAATATGTCTAAGGTGTAAAACATAATCAAAATGATAACAGCAAAAATTCTAGAGAATTGTAGGCCAAAATTTTGGCTAACAGGGCAAAAACAAGGGGCAACAACAATATTTGATGTAATTATGGGAAGAAATGGTTTGAAATCCCACCAATTGATGTGTAATTCAGTCCCACACTGGTTGACATAGAAGAATGAATCAAAATGACACTAAAATAAATCAATCAACACTTGAAATGCAACAAAGAACAAGAGGAAAATTCTACAAAAATTTTAGTAGAACCTTTATTAGAACAAGTAAGGAAATGAAATTGAAATGAACCAAATTAACCAAAAAAAAATTACTCAAATAAAGCTAATATCAAACACTTAATGTGCAACAAGATCACAAAATTTTTCTGTATAAAATTGATGTAGAAATTTGAAGAAAACAAAACCAAACTTACAACAAAAATAGAAAGCAGTAGTATAAAAAGTAATGATCAATTGCAACTCATTTGGACACCAATTGATCAAGTAATTGAGCTAAAAAATGTACGCAAAAATTTAAAGGTGTTCGATACAAAAATGAGGGGAAAATTGAAGTAAAAACATGGGAAAAAGAAGAGATATCACCTGAACTAGAAGAGTCAAATCTCTGATACCAAATTGATGTGATCTACCATGGAGATGCCCATGGATCTATCCATAATCCAACAGATTTAACACCAAAAATTGAAAGAAAAAAGAAGGATATTCATGACATACTCTACATAGGAAGTAGGAGAGTGATAAGTGATGAAATATGATGCCATAAAGAGTAATATCTTTGACTTGTCTCAAGTTCTATCAAGAACCCTAGGGCTCTTAAAAAGAGAAACTCTTCAATTTCTCAAATTCATCATATCTGAATGGTTGAGGGATAAATGAGTTAAGTTCAAGTCTTAAACAAACCAACTAAACTCCCAAACAAATAGCTAAATAAATAAGCTAACTAAATTGAAGACAAAGCCAACCAATCAGCCAAACAAGGGGCTAACCAAATCTCCCACTAGGCTAGCTAAAAGTTTGGCTACTAAATAGCCCAGGAAAAAACATCACATACCCAAGTCAGAATACAACCAAAAAATAAAGGAAAATAAAAAGGCCAAATAGTTCCAAAATATAGCCATAACAAATTCAAAGATAGCCTAAGGCATAATACAAAATAACAGCCCAAAATATATATAAAAATAAAACACAAGTGATGGATTGGCTGTCCAAAAAAAAAAAAAAAAACTAGTCGGCTTTCTAGCTTCTAAAGTAGCTCTCTTTCAGCTCCTCAAGGGAATGGCAAGCCTCCAACCAAATGACCTTTAAACCTCCAAGCTCAAGCCCCTCTTGTTCACTCAAAAATGTATTCACAAAGTCCATGGATTGCTTCTTCCATCTTTTTCGTCCTTGCCCTTGTCACGGGTCCACTTGGAACTTGCAAAGCTTTTTGATAATCCTTGGGTTGGTCCTCCACATTCTTGTCAGCTTCTTTCTCTAGATTAATCTACAACTTGTGCCATTATTACATTCCTTTTCTTTGACTTTCCATGCCTTTAATTCGTTATACATTCACATAATCATGTAGGAAAGCAATTCCTATGTTCTATCCAATATCTACCATTCCCATGTGCATTTTGGCCTAAACTTGAATCCATCAAATCTTACATTCCATGTCTATTCTTGGTCTAATTCATGATCTCATCACCTACTCAGCTCTCATATATTTCATTGCTCTAACTTTCATTGATTTAGGTCTCACTCCAATAGGCTACATCTCCTAGCCATATTCCCAATACCTAGCACACAAAATACATTTAGGATGATTTTCAAAAATATCATTTTATACAAAAAGGGAGCCAAAAGGATAGAATATCACTCACCTAATTATATAAAAATTTTGTGTCATGCAATGCATATGTCCATCTTTAATATAGTTTTGGTCGCTGGCTTGGGCCTAGATGATTTGTTGTAATTATCCTAGCCTAAAATAATTTACTAATTAAAAAACTAATAGAATTTAAAGATGAATTGAAAAGGATATTTGGTTTAGTCACCTTACCTCGAATTTGCTTTTTTCTAATCAAAGAGTGCACTTACACTCTTTGTTGACGAGGTTTCAGCTTTAATTGATGTCCAACTACATTAAGACTTTGAAACCTCAAATTTTGTGTATTGAGTTTTGTCTAACCTAACATCGACCAGTTGTCTCCTCTTTAAGAATCAGTTGACTAGTTAATCCATTCTCAAGGATCATGCCCATGGTCAACTAATCACCCTTCTAGATATGTGTTTGAATCTAGTCAGGTTAAAACTAAAGGGATATTACACCTAACCTCAATGCCAAAATACTTCCAAATTACCGATGCCTTCACTTGCCCTTTTAATCCCCTTTTTACAAACTTGCTATTCAATTTAATTATATCTCTACATGGATAACTGATTTTTGTTTATTCTCATTATCTAATATAAGCAAACATATACTTTACATTAGGGGTGGTAATAGACGTATTCTCCTTATACCCTATGTGCCCTTAGGATCCCTCAAAGTTCCCATTGTCATTTAATAGTGTATTTTGACCCCAAGTCTCCATTAATGCCCTTAAGGTCCAAGAAGCTTCTCGGAACAATTGGATTTAATAATGATGCCTTATAGTTAAAGAAATCTAAAACTTTATTTAGAAGTAATTATAGTCTAGGAATTTAAGAAAGTAATAACCGAAGTAAAAGCTTGAGGAGTGATGCAACAGCAGAGTTACTGTACGTTTTAAAAATAACCGCAAGCGCACGGCGTAGTTGTAACACAGAACCGGCGAGTACG